>JAJQOW010002238.1:0-21469 GCA_037975125.1 Latrodectus hesperus | reverse complement strand
TTACAAATTTATAAACAATGATTATATTTGTCTTAAAATATCTCAGACAGATCGGAAATTCTCACATTTTGGGCAAAAATTGCGGTATTTAGACGTGTTGTAGTTTAAAAGCGGATTTCCTAATGACTTGGCGACAGTTGGCGAGATTCTTGGCGACTTGGCGATGGTTGGCGAGATTCTTGGCGACTTGGCGAGAAATCGATACTTCTGGAAACATCCATCACCTAAGCTCTAGGACCAATATTTTCCGAGATAGTCTAGAAGCTTCCAGAGCCTTGGCGAAATTGGTAGATTTCTCCGCCAAGTCAGGTATAAATACCGCAGCCCGACATGGAAGAGTCAGTAGAGTTTTGTGAAGACAGTCAGTGAGTGAAGACGATTAGTTGTGACTGCTAGTTGTTCTCTGTCTGAGGTATTTGAGACCTGTGATTGGAAGCTATTTCTTATTATACCTGACGAATTGTAGCTGTATAATTGTGATTGTTACAGCGGGAATTTCGTTTATCTAGTGAAGTTTTTACGAATAAAAGTCTTGTGTTCATTAAGTGGTTGCTTTATTCAACTCTCAATCAACACGAACCCGTGGAGCTCGGTACAACTGGTGTCAGAATCGGGGTTGAAGAGTTGATGCAGCGTGTCACAAGAAAAATGGATATGGATTTAATGAAAAGTCTTCTCGAAAAATTAGCGGAGCAGATGGCTGAGATGAAAGCTGGACAAGAAGAGATGAAAGCTGGACAAGAAGAGATGAAAGCAAGACAAGAAGAGATGAAAGCTGGACAAGAAGAGATTAAAACCGAGATGATGAAAGAGATAAAATCTGGACAGGAGGAGATGAAAGCTGGACAAGAAGAGATTAAAACCGAGGTGATGAAAGAGATAAAATCTGGACAGGAGGAGCTTAAAAGGAACTTAAGAAGGACATTGTAAGTGTTAAAGAAGAATTCTCCAACATCATTCAGGAGAAGATGAATGCAATGAAAGATAAGGTAACTTCAGTTGAAACTAAAGTTCTGGAGATAGAAGAAAACGTTGAAGAAGCATTAGACAATATGAATAAGAAGATTGAACGCTTGGAGAAGCAAATGTCAAACAAACATGAAGAACCCAACGTGGCATTTGTGCCTTCCCTAGCCAATATTAAACTCTCAACATTTGATGGGAAATCATCCTGGCAAGTATACAAGACCCAGTTTATGATGGTAGCGGAAGCTAATGGATGGAATCCCCGAGCCCAAGCTTTTCACCTGGCGGCTTCTTTAAGAGGAGACGCGGCTGACATCCTCGAGACGCTTCCGGAGGAGCAGAGGCACGATTTCCAAGCCCTATCGAGTGCGCTTGAGCTGCGGTTTGGAGATAAGTGCACTAAAGAATATAGCAGACTACAGTTAAAGTCCCGCTATCAAAAAGCGGGTGAAAGTCTGCAAGAATTGGCTGCCGATATTCAGCGACTTTCCCATCTAGCATTTTCGGACTGCCCAGCTGAGATACGTCAAGATTTGGCCCTCCATCACTTCATCGATAGTGTGCGGGATCCGGAGATACAGAAAACACTTAGACTCGCCGATGTCAAAGATATCGGATCTGCCCTAGTCTACGCACATAAGATAGAGGCTGCCCAGCAAGCCACGCGTAAAGACCAGTACTACATCAGAGCCGTCTCTGCTACTGATACGAACTATGATCTAAGAAAGCAAATTGACGATCTGCAGCGAAAATTGCGTAGCTTAGAATTGAGTAAAGGTGGCAGAAACACGAAAATTCAGTGTTGGACTTGCGGTGGAGTCGGACACGTCCGTAGATACTGTCCAAAACAAAAAGATGGTGGAATTTCTAAAATGGAAATACGTCAACGCAAAGAAACTCTTCATGGAAATACTGATGTATTATCAAGGAAACCGTATAACAAAAGCTGCCGATATTGTTCTAGAGAAGAGAAGAACTATCAGTTAGTAAATCCTTCGGTGCGGCAAGTTAATGTTTCACCTCCATCGAAACCAGACCCATGGAGTGATAAAGAACTTAGAGAAGCCCAAAAAGAAGACCCAGATATAAACCCAATTTTAGAATTAAAAGAATCTTCCAGTATGAAACCAAGTTGGCAGGATATCTCTACCTACAGTCCTACTGCTAAACAATATTGGGCTCTTTGGGACTCACTCCATATAAGAAATGGTGTCTTATACAGGAAATGGGAGTCCGATGATGGACGTAATTTCAAATGGCAGCTTGTTCTTCCAAAATCAAGAATTTCAGATGTTTTGAAAGAATTGCATAGTAGTTCAACTGGAGGCCACTTTGGAGTAATGAAAACTCTACAGAAGGTTCGAGAACGCTTCTATTGGAGCAAAACTAGACAAGATGTAGAGAAATGGTGTCAATCTTGTGATGACTGTGCGGCACGTAAGGGACCAAAGAAACGTAGCCGAGGAAGGTTGCAGCGGTACAACGTAGGAGCACCTTTTGAGCGAATAGCATTAGACATTTTGGGTCCTTTACCACGATCTTCAAATGGCAACAAATACATACTAGTTGTCATGGACTACTTTACTAAGTGGCCTGAAGCGTTTGCAATCCCCGATCAAGAGGCGACTACAGTAGCCGAGGTTCTAGTGCATCAATGGGTTTCCAGATTCGGCACACCCTTACAAATCCATTCTGATCAAGGGACAAATTTCACCTCTGTTGTGTTTAAAGGAATGTGTCAAATTCTCGGAATAGACAAGACGCAGACCACGCCACTACACCCACAATCGGACGGCATGGTAGAGAGATTTAACAGAACCATCTTGAATAATCTCTCACTTATGGTTTCCAGAAATCAGCAAGATTGGGATTTGAAGCTACCGCTGTTTCTGCTTGCATATCGCAGTGCTGTCCATGAGACTACCGGATATACTCCTTCACAGATGCTCTTTGGTCGCGAACTTCGTCTCCCTTGTGATCTTCAGTTTGGTCGTCCACCGGATACATCTTCATCGCCAGAGGAATACCTTCGAGACCTTCAGGCACGTCTTGAAGATGTCCATAACTTCGCTCGAGACCGAATCAACCTGACGACCGAAAGAATGAAGACAAGGTATGACACAAGAGCGACAGGACATGAATTTCAAGAAGGCGACAAAGTTTGGTTGTGGAACCCGATTCGACGTAAAGGACTTTCTCCAAAGTTGCAAGCCAACTGGGAAGGTCCCTACACAGTCCTAAAAAGACTGAACGACGTCGTGGTTCGTATAAGAAAATCATCTTCTTCAAAACCAAAGGTAGTACATTATGATAGATTAGCTCCTTATCGTAATGTAGAGTAAAAATTAGTAGACCATGGTCTCTTTGTAAATAGTATAGATAATTTTAATCTTTTCTATTTTCTTGTATTTTTAGTTGCTTGTGTATGTAATGTGCTCTGTATCCTCTTGAAATGTAAATTCTTTTATATTAAATTTGGCCTCCTATCAGGGGATTGTACTGCCCGGGACGTGCAGTCCTTGAGAGGGGGCAATGTTACAAATTTATAAACAATGATTATATTTGTCTTAAAATATCTCAGACAGATCGGAAATTCTCACATTTTGGGCAAAAATTGCGGTATTTAGACGTGTTGTAGTTTAAAAGCGGATTTCCTAATGACTTGGCGACAGTTGGCGAGATTCTTGGCGACTTGGCGATGGTTGGCGAGATTCTTGGCGACTTGGCGAGAAATCGATACTTCTGGAAACATCCATCACCTAAGCTCTAGGACCAATATTTTCCGAGATAGTCTAGAAGCTTCCAGAGCCTTGGCGAAATTGGTAGATTTCTCCGCCAAGTCAGGTATAAATACCGCAGCCCGACATGGAAGAGTCAGTAGAGTTTTGTGAAGACAGTCAGTGAGTGAAGACGATTAGTTGTGACTGCTAGTTGTTCTCTGTCTGAGGTATTTGAGACCTGTGATTGGAAGCTATTTCTTATTATACCTGACGAATTGTAGCTGTATAATTGTGATTGTTACAGCGGGAATTTCGTTTATCTAGTGAAGTTTTTACGAATAAAAGTCTTGTGTTCATTAAGTGGTTGCTTTATTCAACTCTCAATCAACACGAACCCGTGGAGCTCGGTACAATATTGAATAATTAATTTGAACAATTATTATTTTAAGTAAAAAAGAAAAATCAATACTGTTTCAGAATTTTTATTTCATTATAAATCTATGTATATATATATATATATATATATATATATATATATATATATATATATATATATATATATATATATATATATATATATATATATATATATATATATATATATATATATATATATATACATATATATATATATATACATATATACATATATATATATATATATATATATATATATATATATATATATATATATATATATATATATATATATATATATATATATATATATATGCAATGAATTCAATGATTCAACATAACGTATTAATTTTGAAAGCTTAATTCAAAACGCCAGTAAACTGGTCATGTACAAAATATTTTCTCACTTTTCATTTCCGAAAACAATTAAATATTTTGTCCGCCGGTTTATATACTCTGATGCAAAATTAAATTAATATTAAAAATAAAATGCATTACATCATTACAAAAAAGACTTAAATTAATTGTCTTAAGAAACTCAAAGAATGAATAAAATAGGTCATTCTAAAAATGTTACATTTATTATTTATGATAATTCCTTTAAATTAAATATTGTGATCAGTTTTATAATTCTTTTTTTATAATAATTTTAGTGACAAATTATATTCGAAATTTCTGTACTTTTGCGAAAAGTTATTTCTGTAATTTAAGCAATGAGAATGACGTGACAGGAAAAGACAATGTTAAAAAGCGATGGAAATCTGATATAAGAATGGGGGTGTTTTAGACAGTCGAGGGTTTTTTGCAAATGATAAATACATTATCAAAAAGAACAAGGAAAAGAAGGAAAAAAATAGAGAATCCTCTTTGATAATCCTTAAAGAGCAGTCAATTTTTTTAATCCATTCCCCTACGAGTGTACTCAGTTATGTCAAGATTAAAATCCAAAAGTTTTATTAATTTTATTATTAAAAACAAGCTGTGTGATATAAGTTTAAATTTTGATCAATAATAGTTTAATTTATACTTTTGATTTTGTTAGTTCATACACGAATTCAGTAAATTAAATCAAGAAAATGTACATATAAATTTTCTTTCATCTTCTCTCATTAATTTATTAACTGTTAAATATTTTTCAGAAATAAAGACATTAAGGAATACAATTAAGTCATTTATGCAGATTTCTTAACAAAATGTACAATTCTGCATCCATAAAATACCAGCATCATCTTAAAATAGAGTCGTTAAACAAATTTATATTAAAAGCTATTCAATTTTACAAGGAAATATATATTTCTTTATATATGTATAAGTAATTGATGAACAAGATTTCCCTAATTGTCTAATAGATATAATATAAATAGGATATATCAGGTGAAATAGATTATAAAAGTAATATAACTCTTTCTCTCTCTCTAAAGCTATAACTTCTGTATTCACTTTTTTGTCATATAAACAAAAATAAAATTTTATTTTAAATAAAATAAAATTTTATTTATGAAAGACATTAAATAAAATTTTATTTATGAAAGACATTTTATTTAAAAGACAATGTCATTTCACAATATGACGTTAAAAGTGTTTCACGGATATAGGATTTGGTAAGCAATAAACAAGAATTTTTATTTCATATTTCTCTTACTTATCTTCCAACCACACAATTTACCAAACATATTTTTTTCATAAGCAGACAAATAATAATATAAATCCGTATATTTATTACAATATCTACAATCCAGGAATAATTCGGGGCAACAAAATATTCGCCTGTTATAAATCTTGTTTGTCTCCGGTGTATTTGGACCTTAATGAGGGAGTCACTGCGACTGAATGAGGTCACAATTTAACCAACAAGAACTCATTTTCATGCTCGTTTTGTGGGTGTCCTGAGCTATTGCGTTTTTTCTTAGAATTCCATTTTTGGAACAAAGATATGAACGATTTTTTTCTTTATACTTGTTAAAGGTGAAGCAAAGGGTGTGGGTTTGATTCCTCCGCAGCCTCATCAAGAAGTTTCTGGAACGGATTTTTTTTTAAATCCTTCCTCTTTGCTTCAGATATTTCCAAACTTATGATTTTCAAGTCATATTTAATTTATGACTTGATTTGCAAATTTTTGTGCTAGGCTTAAAGGAAATGTTGTTTGACATAAAACAAAAAATAGTTGAAGAATATGATCTTAAGATTATTTCACGCTATGGATTTATAATTGTTAAGAAAAATATCTATGGAAACAATTTAGATATTGTTATACAGGAATTAATATTGAAATATATTTTTTTCTTATTGATTATAATTTAAAGTTTTAGATTCAAAATAATTAATGCTAACTTTTAAATTAGAATTATTAAAATATTCGAATAATGTAATTATGTTTTTAATTTTTAACCCGATTTTGCTTAGATGCAGATTTTGAAATAAAACTATGGGAATATTTAATCAATTGATTGAAACTAAACTAAATTCAGTGATACAACAGTCCATATGTGGGCCAAGGCCTACAGTGTTCATACCAGTTTTCACGACCGATGACCCTAGTGTGCGATGCATATGTCCCGATTAGATGGTCAGCTTTTACGAGAAACTTCCAATGTTTAGTTCCGGTTGGCACACAACTTTAATTATCTGATTTAGTCAGGCTATATAGCTCTGAATTAATGACAAGATGTTCCTTAAATTAGGAATATATCTAAAAATTATATTTGTGATCACTACTGTAGATTTAAATTTCTCTTCATAAAGTAATTCATTAATATACGAAACCGTCATCAAATTTATATACATTTAAAAATTGTTTTCATATATTTAAGGTCAACAAAGAAATGAATGATTACGATATATATATATATATATATATATATATATATATATATATATATATATATATATATATATATATACAGATGGAGGACAAAATAATACGAACACCTGTGAAAAAGTATGACGTATTTCACACCTGCAGTACAGCCGCGCCACCTGCAACAGAAGTCTGACACCTAGTGAGCGTGAAGGGGAAGGTATCAGTCTCTCAACAGCAGTCACCTGAGTTGCATGCTTCTACCGAACTGTCTGTGATAAGTTGAGATGTCAGACCTGTCAGAGTTCCAAAGAGGAATGATAGTTGGAGCGCGTTTAAGTGGAGCATCGGTTACGGAAACAGCAAACCTTTTGGGGTTTGCAAGGAGTACGGTATCAGCCGTTATGACAGCGTACACGAAAGAGGGTAAGACGACGTCTTCAAAGCACAACAGTGGCCGAAAGTCAAAGCTTGCTGATAGGGACAGACGGATCTTGCAGCGCATAATAGCCCGAAAGCACAAGCAATCGTTATCCGAGATAACATCCGAAATGAACAGTCATCTCCAGAACCCTGTTTCAACAAAAACTGTCAAAAGGGAACTTCATGCTGCGAACATTTATGGCAGAGTGGCAATTCGTAAACCCTTGGTGACAGCAACTAATGCTTTCAAGCGACGCCAATGGTGCAGAGATCACAAAGGCTGGTCTCCACAGCAGTGGAAACAGGTAATGTGGTCAGATGAATCGTCATTCACTCTATTTCCGACGACTGGACGCGTTTATGTCTGGAGAACGCCTAGAGAAGCGTTTCATCCTGAATGCCTCTTGCCGACTGTGAAGCATGGGGGTGGCTCCATTATGGTATGGGGTGCGATATCTTAGCGCGGTCTTGGACCACTTGTTATTCTGCATGGGAGGATCAAATCCAATCACTATCTAAGCATTCTAGGGGATCATGTATATTATTTTGTCCAGACTGTATTCCCTGGAGAGCGACCGCTTTTTCAAGACGATAACACCCCTATCCACACTACTAGGTGCGTTCAAGAATGGTTCGAAGAGCATGACGATGAAGTTGAACATCTCGCCTGGCCTCCTCAGTCTCCGGACTTGAATATTATTGAACATTTATGGAAATATTTGGAGTTCAAACTTCGGTCCCGATTTCCACCCCCATCCGGACTTTCGGAATTAGAGACCGCTCTGCAGGAGGAATGGCTTAATATTCTTTTGAATATTATCCATGACCTTTATGAATCTATCCCACGTCGCATTAAATCTGTACTTCAGTCAAAGGGTGGTCCAACCCCCTATTAATAAAGATTTTCCATTATTTCACAGGTGTTCGTATTATTTTGTCCTCCATCTGTATATATATATATATATATATATATATATATATATATATATATATATATATATATATATATATATATATATATATATATATATATATATATATATATATATATGTATATATATATATTACTTTTTAATTTTAATTCTGAAATCAATCCTGATTCTATTTCCATTGGTTAAAGCATTTAAAAGTCACCTTTCTTTGTTTATCAGATTCAGAAAAACATATTAGGAAAGTCAAATATTTATCAGTAATAAATATTTATAGAATGATCGTGAGCTTAAAGTAGAATATTAAAATTCCACAACACACATAATTTATCTTTATTATTTAAACTATTACAAAGTAAAATGATAGAAATTACGAAACATTGTACATTTTACTTCCTCATATGCCAAACGAAGTTGTCGAAAATACCATTTCCCTCAACTTCAAAACAAGTCGAGTTATTTTGATTCCACTCGATACAGGTGCAAGTGAAATTTCAACTGCGTAGATGGCAACATCTCTGGAGGCCAAATTTGTGGTATTCCCGTAAATCACGAAGATTACCTCTTCCTTTGTAGAACTAGCATAATGAGACCTAACGGAAACTTTTTAATATGCACGAGGTCACTTGTACCTCTGATTTCAAAAGAAGATCGTCTCGACTTTAACTTTCTCTAAAAGTAAATATTTGTCATCCAAATGCCATGGATAAGAAGTGTCACATGGCTGAACATTAAAAAATGTCACTTTTTGACACAAGGACAAGAGTGCGATAAATTGCGGTCTGGAAAATCATCTCTTTGAAGATCACACATGCGTGAAGAACTATTTTGCTGTCTTGTGGCCGTCTCCTTCCGCGCTGCCCACACAAATGGACTTGACTGTAAATCATCGAAAGAAAAAAAAAAAAGACACATTTCGCTTTTTCGAAAACAATAGATACCAAATTTCGAAATTAATAACCTTATCGTTTTCCACTCATAAGGATGTATTGAAGTTTCAACCTTTTTGTTACAGACACCATGGAACAGAAAAAACAAAAGTCGATAGACTTATCCCAAATTCAAGATTTATTTACTTATAAATAGGGTTATTAAATATTATTATTTTAAAACCATAAATATTCTGTATCCGTATTAAAATTATGTAAAATAAACACATAACTTCAATAATTATTATTCAATTACATTTTATATTTATTCGAAAATTGAATAAAAATAAGGAACTAGGAAAATTATTGTCTATTTTATATACATCAGTAAAGAATTTTATTTTAATTTCAAAACTGGTTGAATTACGTGTATATTCCTTCCATATCATTAACTTGGATGATTGATCATAGAACATTACCTAAACATCATTTAACACATCAGGTTTATAATATAACAAATATTTTATATCAATACCATAATTTCGCTTAAAAAAATCAAATCTATCCAATGAACTATTAAAGAATAATGGATTGCTTAGCCAAATATAAAAATCTAATTTCATCTTATAATGAAGAGTGCGAAAGAAACAATAAACATTTTAGACCACACGCATAAGCATAATATGATAAAATAGCCACTTATGGTTAAATTAAATAATACCATAAATAATCGTATTAAATTTACCACTCAACATGAAAATCCCACAAGCTGATGGTTTACGCATACTAGAGCATGACCTGCAAGGTGTTGCCAAACCAACACAGAAATAATGATTGTTTTAACGTTGAATTGCTGGAAACACCTTTGTTATTTTTAAAAGGTAAAAAAAACTTGTAAAAAATAGAACACTTTTATTTATCACTGAATAATATTTTCATATTTATCTATTCTGAAAAGTAAGCTTCTGTAATATTTAAAAATGTTAGTTTTACGTTAATATTTGAATTTAATTTTTAGCTTTGAATTTATACACAAACACTTGTTAAAAAATTTATTTTTTTAAGAGATTACATAATTTGTATTACTTTTTACTAATTTAAGGCTTCTCTGACTGCTCTAAAAATTAAAATTACTTAGTTGTAACATCTATAATGTTGTCTTGATATGAAAAAAGCTATATTTTCCATTAAAATTAAGTATTACATCACAATCAATATATTCAATTATTAATAAATACTATGAAGTAAATTGATTAATAATACATTTTAGAAAATCTCATCGAAACTCTTAAAATTTCCAGCAAATATGCATAAAATATACTTTTGTACTATAATAATTTATTTTATATATATATATATATATACATATATATATATATATATATATATATATATATATATATATATATATATATATATATTGACACAAATATATTTATTCGGAAATAAATACTTTATATTGATTGCCTATCATAAGCAAATAAATGTATTGCATCAAAAATTATCAAACGTCATATAAGCTATTATTTAAAATCGAAATAAAATGATTTTAATATTATCGCTAAGCACACATATCCCATAAGAAAACACGAAATGGCGAAATATTATTGAATTAAGATAATTGGGAACGATTACATTGTTAATTTTAAGACAGTAGTCATTTTTTAAAGCTTTTAAATATTTCAGATTTAGAAATTTTTAGTTTTAAAATTTGATTGAATACAAAATTCAAATTTAGAAAAGAAAAAATACAAATCTTTGTTTTTTGTAAAAGGATTCGTTCCCTTTCTCAAATATTGTTCTTTGCTGAGCTGTCAAAATAGACAACAATTCACCCTCATTCAGATATGTGTATTTTCCCTTAAACCTCATTTCTTTTTCGATTTAATCAAACGCATATTATCTAATAAAATTGTCTTATTATATATTTATTTAGTATTTAAAAAATATATCAGGTTCTTCCATATTTCAAATTTTCAAGCTATCAAAAGTATAAGGCACTATCTACCGATACAATTCCTAAAACTCCGGTTTTTGGCATGACCAAGACGACAAATAAAGTGCTTGTACCGCAGCTTTCTGTTCAAATGTTCTTGGGTTCAATTCCCATTTCACTTATGGATATTTTTCATGGATTGGCAATCACATTAAACCATATGTCCGAGTTGAATAATCCCTCGTATGCACAAAGTTATCATCAAATTAATTTCAGAGGTTTATCATAATATGAAAGAGGATATACTGTCTTGACACTATCTATTTATATATAATTACATTTTAAATCTCATCTTTAACTTAACATTTATTCTAATTAATTGCACAGCCACCATAAAATTTTTCTAATTGAATTTTATGTAAAATATGTTAACATTTATGTTCTATTTTGTCTTCTATATTGAAACTTCTTTCCTTTAAATTTTGAAAGAGATTGATAATAAAGGCTTTTTTCCTCATTTCCTCCTGAATCAAAGAGTTTAAAGATCTAATTATTCAGTTTTGCTGTCTTAACTCTCGTTCATTTATATGCATTGTACCAACAAAATATTTTCCAGTATATTCTTGAGATTTCAAGAATAATTTAGCCATTATAAGTCCTATAATAAAAGAATAAACATCACGTAATTATCAAAATTATTATTCTCAATAAAATTTTAATTCAATAAATATTATAGAAAATAGCAATTGTTTTCGAATCACGTTTCCATGATTGTTTCGTAATAGAATCATGAAAATTGGGATGATAGGTAGTTTCCATATTTAAAAAAATGAGTAAAAGGCATGCATTAGGAAATCAAATGTTATAAAAAATTAGCTTATTTAATTTATATTTCATGATTTATGTGAAGGATACAATTTCTTGATTTGCACTTAGAACTAAGATTCCATTTTGCAAAATAAAGACCTAGTTTCTTGCTTATACAGAATAGGAATTTTCGAAGTAGGAACAAGACATCAAGAATTTTAAAGAACTAGCTATTGTGTGTACCGAGAATAGTTATAGGATTGATTCAAAAGACACATAAGTCATCATTAATTTTCAGTGTTTTGTGTGGAGGTTTCAGTTTTGTTTCCGGACAAAATGATAATTGCTAATGCTCCCAATTGATGTTACAGTGAAAAAAAAACAACAACTTAGTTACGATTTCAAAGGATCAAAATATGAATTTTCTTCATGTGATGGTTTGGTTCGCTATCAGCTGTTCTATCAAGTTTTATTTCCTTGATTGCTGAGAGACAATGATTATCCTTTAGTATATCAACGGAATAAATACATCCTCAAAGCTTATATTCAAGATTACCATAAAAATGGTCTTTTTCTGTAGAAAACTACATATATTCCAATGTATCGTTATAAGAAAGATTTCATAATCAGTGGGTGATTGGTTAACGAACATAATCCGTTACAAAACTATGTTCGCTATCCGAACTGTTGGTTAACCAATCATCAATTTACCATATTTTTTTTTCAGTGAAATCCATTAATTCGTTATGGAGACACTAAAAAAGAAATTTAAAAAAAATTAAATATAATTTCTTAGTAAGTTTATTAAAAAATAATACATACATATAGTCTTGCGTATTAATCAGTCCTTTTCATATTTTGTTTATGGGACATTAAAGAACATGTCCAATATCGATTGCTTTTCTTTCTTTTTTAAGACTTTCCGGAAGTGATTAATAGCATTGTTGTTGTAAAGATCCCTAACTTTACTGACATCAGCTTGGTTTGGGTGCCATTCTAAGACCCTTGCTCTGACAACCTCCCACTTCAACGAATGGACGAGAGGGCGCTCAAAAGGAAATCAGTTTCGATTTTGAATGAAATCAAAACCCAAACAGACAGTCTATTTTGGCTATAAATATTCTATTGGAAAATTTTTTTCTACTATTGAACCTGTAACAACCAATCGCCAGAGAAGCGAGTGACGTCACCCATTTGACTGCTTGCGTTATTATGTAATCTAAAACCTTTTTTGTCAGTATGCATCCGGCACTCGCCGAGCAATGTTTTGATTTAGTTAAAAAATAAATATTTCAACTTCTGTTTTTCAAAGTCATTATTGATAATTTCTGTCTTCAATTTAAATATCGCGTAGATATTTCAGCCTATAATTTTATTATGTTACGTTGAAAAGAATTCCATTTTTATACATGATCGAGAAATCGAATTCGGAATTATTCAAATAAAAACGAAACGTAACATAAGTGGCGCCCAACGTGGGGCCTGAAGATTGAAATTAAAGTTTTACTGAAGAATGGATTTGTTGAAACAGAAGAGAAAAGGGCTTCGAGCATCCTTTACAGTCTGCGGGAATAAAATTCAAGAAGAATTCCTGAAACCAGAAGTAGATAAGAATGTTATTTCGGTTTTATCCGCGCAGTTAGAAGACAAATTTCAAAGATTAGAAGTTTCTCAACAAGAAGTAGAAAACGAAATTTTAACTTCAAAAGATGCGGAACGGTTATATGAAGAAGATTTCATTACAGCAGAAGAATATCGTGATAGATATATTGAACTTTTTGAAAAATGCCGTAAAGTAACTATGAAAACGGAAGTCTCTCAAGATACCTCAAATAAGAAACAATTCAAGCTCCCGAAGTTAGAACTAAAGCGATTTTCCGGTGAGACTCGAGAATGGCTTGGTTTTTGGAGTCAGTTCTCCAAAATTGATGATGATGAGAGAATTCCACCAGAAGACAAGTTCCAGTATTTGCTACAGGCAATAGTGCCAGAATCGAAAGCAGCAAGATTAGTAGAAAGCTTCCCGCCAACAGCGGATAACTATCCCAAAGTCATAGAACAGTTACAGGATCGCTTCGGGCGGAGTGATCTACTTGTCCAAGTTTACGTCAGAGACTTGTTAACTATGGTAATGAGAAATGCCTCCTCAAACCGAACTAAAACGGATTTAGCTGTTCTTTACGATGAACTGGAATCAAAACTGCGCGCGCTGGACAGCTTAGGAAGAACCCAAGAAAAGTACGGGGACTTTTTAACTCCCCTTGTGGAATCGTGCTTGCCTGAGAGTGTCCTAATAGCTTGGGAAAGAAACAGAAGTACACTTGACGGAGGAGTACGTTCGTTAGAAAATTTGATGTCTTTTCTGAGACAAGAAGTTCAAGGACAAGAAATGGTTGTGCTCGCCCGTACCGGGTTTGGAGCTCCCCGAATCGACAAACACAAGGAATCCCGTGAAGGGAATATTACTACAGCTGCCGCCCTTGTAAGTACATCAGAAGCAGAAAATCAAGGTAAGAGGAATTTTGATTGTCTTTTTTGCAATAAGAAACACCCCAGCCAAGATTGTTTTGCTGCTAGAAAAATGCATTTTGATCAAAAGATTAAAATTCTTAGTCAGAAAGGGGCCTGTTACTCCTGTTTGAGAACAGGACATACCTCTAAAAATTGCAGGGCTAAGGTGAAGTGTTTTCATTGTAATAAAAATCACTGTACTCTTATGTGTTATTCAGATAAGGAGAACAGTCCTGCCAGTAAAAACGAAACTGTATCTACAACTGTATTGTCAAATAATTCTAGAGTAGAAAATGTTTATTTAATGACTCTTGTTGTTAAAGTTATGAATCAAAAGAAACAGTGTTTAGTAAGAGCAGTCTTGGACACAGGATCCCAACGTTCTTACCTCAGTTCAGGAATAGTTAAACAATTAAAGTTAAAATCCAAAAGGTCATTATCTTTAATACATGGACTTTTTGGTGGTCAAGAAACGAAACCCTGTTCTCATGAAGTATACGATGTGAAAATTGCTAGTTTGAAAAATGATTTTTCTTGTAAAATTGAGGTTTTATCTGAAAACAAAATTTGTGGTTTTGTTCCTAAACTGACTGATATGATGACTATTCATGAACTGAAAGAAAAAGGGATTATATTGAGTGATTTCGAAATCCCTAATTATGATATAAATCTTTTGATTGGATCCGATGTGGCAGGAATGTTGTTAACTGGTCATTCTGTGAAGTTAGAATCAAGTCTAGTTGCTATTGAAACCCGGCTGGGGTATACTGTTATTGGAAAGCAGAAATTAAATGATAATTATGATGTAAATAATGACTCTGTTTTATGTGCTTTATCTTTGCATGCTAATAATTTATCTGTTAGTGAATTTTGGAATCTAGAAAATCTTGGTATATTAGATCCTTCTGAAAACAGAAACATAAATATTGTACACTCTGAGTTATTAAAAGATTTTCAAGAGGGTTTGGAAATACTCCCTTCTGGTAGATACCAGTTAGGTTTGCCTTTTAAAACAGATACTTCAAGTTTGCCCGATAACAAGGAACTAACTTGGAATAGACACCAAAAAATGTGTAAACGATCTAGAGATAAAAAATTAATTAAGGATTACGAAATGGTGTTTAAGGAATGGGAGTGTCTTGATATAATTGAAAGGGTACCCCAAAATGAAATTATAAGCGACAGGCAATGTCACTATTTACCACATAGGCCTATAGTCAAAAACGAAAGCACTACTACAAAATTAAGACCAGTCTTTGATGCCTCTAGTGGCAAGCCGTCCTTGAATGAACTTTTATATAAAGGGCCAAATCTCATTGAATTAATCCCAGACCTGATTGACCGATTTCGTTCATATCCCATTGGCCTGTCTGCAGATATCGAAAAGGCTTTTTTGCAATTGTCTATTGCTCCAAGGTACAGAGACTTTTTACGCTTTTTTTATCCGTGCGAAGATGAAATGGTCATTTATAGACACTGTAGAGTAGTTTTTGGGGTTACTTCCAGCCCTTTTCTCTTAGCAGCATCCATCTCCCATTTGCTAAACAACACCTTTGTAGAAAACAACGAAATAATTGAAAAATTAAGAAAATCATTTTACGTAGACAATTGCCTTTCTGGTGTTTTCAATATCAAAGAACAAGAGCATTTTATTTTAACAGCTATAGAAGTACTTTCACGTGGATGTTTCAACTTGCGAGGGTGGGAGAGCAATGTCAAGTGTAAATACATTACGAAAAGTTCTGGCACTACCAATGTTTTGGGAATTTTATGGAATTTGGACCGTGATACTTTGAAATGTAACTGTGATATAAAGGTTGATCCTTATGTTTTAGAAGTAGGTGGGAAAATAACTAAGAGAGTAATTTTGGCTACGATTCAGAAGATTTTTGATCCCATTGGTTTATTGTCAGCGGCAATTTTACCCATAAAAATTAAATTGCAAGACATGTGGAAATTAAAACTATCCTGGGACTCTCCTTTACCCACTGAAGATCAGAATAGCTTTAAAAGATGGATTAATGATCTACATTTACTAAATAATGTTGAAATAGCCCGCTATACAGAAATTAATGACTCGACACAAATGCATGTATTCATGGATGCTAGCAAAGTAGCTTATGCCGCTTGTGTTTTCCTTAGAACTATCACTTCCAATGGAGTAAAAATTTGTCTTTTAAGAGCTAAATCACGAGTAGCTCCTTTAAAACCTATCACCATCCCAAGATTAGAGTTATTATCCTGCACCATTGGAGTAAGATTAGCTCATTCGATCAAAACGGCCCTGAATTTAAGTAACTTAAAAACAGTATTTTGGAGTGATTCAATGGTATCACTATGGTGGATCCTGGAACATGGAGATTGGACTGTCTTTGTCTCCAATCGAGTTAAAGAAATTAACCAATTGGCACCTAATGCCGAATGGAGACATGTCCCTGGAGTTTCCAATCCCGCCGACATTCTATCGCGAGGCTGCTCTATTCGTCAATTTTTGGACTCCCGTTGGTGGGAGGGTCCCGAGTGGCTCAAAGAACTACCAGAAAATTGGCCTGAGAATAAATTAGTGTACGAACCAACCAAAATCGAAGTGGAAAAAAGAATCGTTAAACTTTGTAACATTAATCTTAGTGATACAGAACCAGATTGGTATGCCCTCAGATTTTCTAGTTTCAATTCTATTCTACGAATGACTGGTTGGATGCTACGTTTTATCAGCAATGTACGAAAAGGAGGTTGTGAAAGGAATTACGGAAACCTTTCGCCCGAAGAAATAGAATCGGCAGAAAAAGTACTCATTCGTCTTGTACAGAGACATTTTTTCCCTCTTCCAAATAATTTAAAAAATCTTAATGCAGTTAAAGATGATGAAGGTATACTTCGAATTAAAACTCGAATAACAGAACGAATTGACGAACCTTCATTCCTAGCCCCTATTTTACTCCCTGATAAAAGCATTTTTACTCAAAGATTGATAGAACAATATCATATTAATCACTGTCATGCAGGTACCCAGATTTTATTAAATTTATTACGTTCAAATTACTGGATAGTTAAAGGGAGAAAAACAGTAAGGGGAGTAGTGAGAAAATGTATTCCTTGCCGACGCTTCAAATCTAAGCCTTTTGTTAGTGATCCAGTTACTCTACCAGCTGACAGAGTGAAAGATGCTTCTGTATTCGAAGTAATTGGACTTGATCTTGCTGGCCCCCTTTACATTAAACATAGAGACAAAGTATGGGTAGTATTATTCACCTGTGCCATTTATAGAGCGGTTCATCTTGAGTTGGTTTCTTCATTGTCCACAGAAGCCTTTTTAATGTCTTTGCGAAGGTTTATTGCCAGAAGAGGAAGACCACGTGTCATTTACTCCGACAACGGCACTAATTTCCATGGAGCTAATGAAGATTTTCGACTGTTGAATTGGGAGAAAATTACTCGAGAAACAGCCCTCCAACGTATTTCTTGGAAATTCAACCCTCCAACCGCGAGTTGGTGGGGTGGTTTTTGGGAAAGACTGATTAGAGTGGTTAAAGATCTTCTTAAAAGTACCCTCGGAAAGGCTGTACTTACATATGAAGAATTACTTACAGTACTCTCAGATTGTGAATCTGTTATCAATGCACGTCCACTCACATATCTTTCAGAGGACGTTGAAGATATAAAGCCTATAACACCAGCCATGTTTATGTTAAACGATCCCAAGATAAGGAGTGTAACCACAGATATTGATGAAGTTGAAGCCAAGCATTTTCGAATCAGAATTAAACATCGGGCCAAAGTAACTGAGCAGTTAAAGCTGCGCTTTCGAAAGGAATACCTTGGTCAACTTATACAACGTCTAAACAGAAGGTGTTCAACTCCAAAAATACAAGTTGGAGAAATCGTGTTAATCGGAGACGACAATAAAAAACGTTTGAACTGGCCTCTTGCTAAAGTCATACAGTTGATTCCTGGCAAAGATGATATCGTCAGAACTGTGAAATTGAAAACACAATCCGGTGTTTTAGTGCGACCTATACAGAGGATTTTTCCCCTAGAGATTTCAGCAACTACCGATAAAGAGGATGTCCCAATTACATCAAATGTGAGAAGAGATTCCTTTTCAGATGCTGAAGGAAATGATTTGTCACCGGTATCAGAAAATGACATTTCCAGTGATTCTCTAAGAACAATTTTGCTCAGTGATGATAAGGACTTACCAAAAACAACCAGAACTGGACGATTAGTGAAAATTCCTCAAAAACTAAATCTGTAATCTTATAATTGTGACTAACTTTTTCTTTTTCATTTAGGTTTTGTTTTCTCCCGAAACAAAAGGTGGGAGGATATGTAACAACCAATCGCCAGAGAAGCGAGTGACGTCACCCATGTGACTGCTTGCGTTATTATGTAATCTAAAACCTTTTTTGTCAGTATGCATCCGGCACTCGCCGAGCAATGTTTTGATTTAGTTAAGAAATAAATATATTTGAACTTCTGTTTTTCAAATTCATTATTGATAATTTCTGTCTTCAATTTAAATATCGCGTAGATATTTCGGCCCATAATTTTATTATGTTACGTTGAAAAGAATTCCATTTTTATACATGATCGAGAAATCGAATTCGGAATTATTCAAATAAAAACGAAACGTAACAGAACCATCAAGTTTAATAGACAAGCAGCATAATTCAAGAGAGATAGAAAACGATTTTTGATCCGCTTGGTTTGGCAACATTGCACATCATGCTCCGAGAGCTGAGAAGCGTTTGTTCGAATTCGTTTTAATTCGTTATTCGAATAAGTGTTCGTTGTCCGATTTGTTCGCAGTTTGAACTGTTCATTAACCGATCATCCACCGTACTTGACACATTATAAGATCTTTCTTACATGATGAACAAGAAAGATTTACAACATTTCACTACCAACGATAGATCCAGTATATCTATCGTTTATTCCAAAATAAACATTTCTAATACACTGTTTAGGATCATGTTATTTTAACTGACTGAACTGAAAATACATGTTTCCAGAAACACCCGGAGGTCAGGTGTATGGGCACATACGAGTTTAATGCTTGTAAGATTTCATTAAATTTTAAGATTCACTCGATTTCCTGTTTATCCCTAAATGAACTTATTTAACGTACTATTGGAAGAGATTCTATACCATTCAACAAATATATTACTCTAACTGATTGAAGAAGGTACGTTAGCTTGGGAAGCGCATTGAAGCGAAGTATATGAACATTTGAATATTTATGAGTTTAATGCCTGTAAGACTACAATAATGTATTGGCTAAGAATACGTATAATTTTTACTGAAACAAGCCATTGATTATGATAAATTTAACTCCATTAAATTCCTTTTATTACAGTTTATCATAGAAGCACTTGTATATTTATCTTCTGTGTATGACACCCGTTCAATACCATTTAACTTTCAGTTTCGATCACTATATATATATATATATATATATATATATATATATATATATATATATATATATATATATATATATATATATATATATATATATATATATATATATATATATTATTATTATTATTATTATTATTATTATTATCATATTATTAAAAACATGTGATAAAAGTACCATAAATACATTATAAGAAATTAATGGCTTCTCCTAAGCAAATGCTAATAATAATTAGAAAGCAATTAAAAATTGTATGTTTTTAAGATAGCTAAAATATATAGTTTGAGAATCAGAAACAGAAAAATCATCTAACGGCTGTGATGACTTAATAACTTTAACCAACGCAATGTTTCTACTTGAGACTCTCCCAAGAATATTGACGTTGTATTGTTTGTTGTTCACGTTTGCTTTACGCCCATTCGTGAGAAAAACTGAAGATTCCCACGAGTAACTGATTGAACTACCCTTCATTAAAATTACTTTTCCTCACATAATCATTGCATCATTACAATTTCACATGTTATGCATAGTTTGCTACTTAATGCATAATTATGAATTATTCAATAGATAACATAAAAACATATGGTTTTATATGAATATTAATTGCAAATTATATCATACATTTTTAATAAATAATTATGATTTACATTATGTTTTATTATATTATTAATATGCATTGTATAAATTTTATTTTAGTATGTTTAGAATTCACTGAAATTTCTATTTTACAGAGAAATTATTCATTGCGATTGATTTATCAACTATTAGCTTCGATTTCTTTTGAAATTTCATGACATTTTTAAGATGACATGAAATTTTGTCTCAGATTGATCTACTCACTGGATTGGATTAAACGATCGCGAATATTTTAAATATTTTAATTAATTAAATAAGGAATTTTAAATATTTTAATTAATTTAATAATTAAATATTGAATATTTAAATATTTAAAATAATTTTGAATCTATCAGTCTCTCTTATATATAATTGGATAAAATAACACAGAATTTTCCAGATTTTTTTAAGGATTTTATATAAATGTTAAATATACCCGTTTTGTTTGCGCTTAATGCCTACTGATGGCGATGAGATTAGCGTTCCTTACTTCGAAGCAGTAAGTCCCGAGTTCGAGTCCTGGTTCAGGTATGGGTGTTACTTTCCTTCTTTGTGTTTGTCTTTTATTATCACTTTACCTTCGGGGCAAAGATAGCACACCCACTGGTTGCCCCACTGTATAAGATGCCATTATAGAGCTGAAAAGGGCAAAAGCCTAAACGCAGTCGGGCATTAGAAAAAATGTTTTTTCTCAATTTAAGTTATTTTATATCTAGTTCAAAGAATTTATAATTAGCATCTAATATACCACATATGTTATACTAAGGATTAAACAAGGGGAAAAAATCCCTATATTTGGGGAATCCCATCTTTTCTTGGGGATAATGTTTTTTAATAGATAAATAACTTAATTAGATATCTTCATGTACACATTGAAAATAAGCAAAACCCCAAAGAATTTTGACGAAAGCTTTTGGTGTAAATATAAATTCTACAACTTAACACATATTCCCGATTCAGTTAGGAACTGAAAAGAAAAACAATAAATTAAATTAATAAAGACAAAAGCAGAATTTAAAATTGAAAACACGGTGTTTTAAAGTTTAACACACAGAAGCGT
>JAJQOW010002237.1:0-21489 GCA_037975125.1 Latrodectus hesperus | reverse complement strand
CATTTCTTTTCGTAAAGTATCTTCATGCAGAGATTTTTTAAACCTTTTTCTAATATCAAGTGCTATTTGAGATGCAGCAGTCTTTGGATTCAAACGTAAGGATTTCAGGCTGCATCTTGTTTCTCGTAAAGTCAACTTAGATGGTCGGTTACTCCTAGGCTTTAAGATTTCAATGAAGTAAAAATATTGATTATTGATTTGGATAGAAGAATGAGTTCTTCCAACTATCTTTCCAATTGTTCGAACTGTTTTACCTCCATTCCTCTGTCTTAGGATGATTTTCTTTTCGTCCGGAACAATTTGTTTTCTTTCAGAATCCATTTTAAGATATGATACATTAATACTTACTAACATTACTTGTTAGTAAGTATTAATGTATCATATCAACAAAACAATGTTTTTTAATTTATTTGTTGTGTTGCCACTAAAGTTAAAATGGATAAATAGTAAAAAATGAATGCAGACATTATTTACTTTTATACAATCTCACGGAGGCTAAAAAAATAATTAAGATTAACTTGCAAATGTCTTTGTAATTTGCACTTGTACGCAAACTTTTTCTGATAACTTTTTGCGTATTTTTTAATTATTATTATTACTTTTAAACACAATGAATGTTATATTTCTAAAATTGTTACTGATATTTAAGGAATTGTTAAAGAAAAACTTAATATAAGAATAGAATTAATATTGACACTAAAATGTACATTTATTCTCTGTAGAATGTTTACTGTGCGTTTGTACGCAGACATTTTCTGGCGAGTGTGTATATACAAAATTTAACTAAAAATAATAAGACATTTGGGAAAGATTGTAGATATTAATTATGGAATCCTAGGAACAAACTATATATATTTCTAATAAGAACTAAGTGTTCTTTTTCCCATATGATATACAATTAATGCTAGAAGAAGATAAAAATAATATATGATTTAGGTCATTCTATAAGTCTATCAAATTTACGAGCATTTGAAGGAAGTGTACATATCTAGTACTAGAATATTTTTGCTTATATGTGTTTGGCTTAAAAACATGTTTGAACTATGAAATTAAGTATTCATAGTTTATGATTTTAATGCGTAGAATACCAAAATTAATTTTCTCGAAATTTAAATGTATTAGAATACAGTTAGATTTTCAAACATTTTTTTCTTATGCCCGATTGCATTTTGCATACAATTCAGTGCTAGAAGGGGCGAATGGAATAGCACCTTATATAGTGGATCACACATTGGTTGTGTCACCTGCTTTCCAAAAGGAAGGGATAAAGAAACATACACTTAGAGAGAAGTGAACATCCATGCCCGAAACAGGATTCGAACCTGGGACCTATTTCTTTGAAGTTAGGACGTTAACCTTTGCAATGTTAAAAGAATTGTCTTACAATATCAGTGAAAGTTACATATTTTACTGTATTTATTTTTTAGAAAATAACATTATGAAAATGACATTTATAAGCTCTTTAATCACATTTAGGAATGAGACATGATATTCACGTAAGTTAATTTAGAATTAAAAATTTACACAAAAATCAAACATACTTCAGTAATTTAAATAGAGAAAGTATTTTTGTTTAAGAAACGTGAATATATATTCCATTCATTAAAAAGATGTTAATTGGTCAGATTTCTCTTATTTAATTTGATGATTTTGATTAGAACTGTACTTCTGAAAAAATAAACGTACATAATTGTTTTTCGTGGCATGTTTTCCTTTCCCCATTTTGTGAGTGGGAGCATCTTCAGAGACACATATTTTACATTCAGATGTGCTAGGATGCCAATAGTTTATCAATATGTAATAGAAAGTAATTACAAATACACAAATTACAGTTTTAGGAACAATATTATTGTAGTAACTAAAGTTTTGTTTATTAATACTGATATGCTTCCCATTTTCATGCGCAGTTAAATTATTGAAAACCAAATGACAAAAGTTTTTTTTTATTTTTTTCTCTATGAATCATATATATTTTCTAAATGGCAGCTATATTGTCTGGAATTCCAAGTATAACTGCTTTCTTGGATGTTATACTGCAGAGAACTGAGATTCATATACACTCATGTCAATAAATTAAGGATAATTCAGAATCACACAGGAATGGAGCTCTAAAATAAAAAAAATCACATGAAGAATTATCACACACATCTTCCATTATCATACAAGATTAATATGCAAATCACAAGAAATCACCAGATGGCGCAGAAAGTACGTCACAAATACGAGAGTGTATGTGTGGGGATGGTTGCAAAGAAATAAAATTGTTCACAAGTGCTTTAAAAGCCTTTCAGTGCAATTAACGCATAATTATGACACAATGGATAATGTTTTACATGGTAGAATTATCGTCCGTCTGGAATGTGGCCGTACTCAACTGGAAGCATCGGAGGAACTTGGAATCGCCCAGAGTGTCATCTCTAGGCTTTGGCAACGCTTCCAAGATGATGGTAATGTAAGTAGACGTTATAAAGCCAAGGTCGCCCACTAGTTACAACGCCGAATGAGGATCGGTATTTGGCAACTACTGACAAAAGAAACAGATGGAGCACATCATTATACGTGTCTCGTCAGCTCTCTTTAGCTTCTGGTACGACAGTTTCAATGCAGACCGTGTACAGACGCTTTGGGCACATCGATCTATATGCTCATAGGCCTGTCAGATGTGTTCCACTTACCGCAACTCTCTGTCTCCTGCGGTTAGCCTGAAGTAGAGAGAATGCATTGTGTACCCCACAACAGTACTCTTATATGATGTTTTCTGACGAATCCTGATTAAGTTTTCTGTCTGATTCTCGCCGGACTTTCATTTGCAGAGGGCCAGGTACCCATTACCCTCGAGCGAACATCATTGAACGACACCGTTATGATGGTGCAGGACTGATAGTAGGGGAGTAATTATTGTGGTACATGTTCAGAATGTAACCCTGACAGACCACATTTATCGGGATGTCATTCTGGAACAATATGTACTTTTGTTTTGGGTCCCCATGGGTGCAGAATTTCTGTTTATTGATGACAACGCCGGTCCTCCCGTTCTCACCTTGCAAACATTGTGGACGAATGCCTTCAATAGGCGAATATCACTCGTATGGACTAGCCAGCATATTCACCGTACTTGAATCTAATAGAGCACATCTTGGCCGATAAATTTCAGCCCACCAACCCCCTCCCACATGTCTACCGGAACTTCGGAGATCAATGCTTGATGAGGTGTAATATTCCGCAATATCAGATAGATAATTTTATACTAAGCATGCCTAGGCGTTGCATGGCCTGCGTTGCATCGTTTGATGGGCATACTATGTATTAATCATTATACCAGCCATGTTATATTAATTTTTGTAAATAGTTTCTTTTTTGAAATTTGATCCAGGGAATAAAAATCGCAATTCTTATTAATGATCTCAAACATATAGCATATTTTTTTCTTTTTACCTTTTGTTTAACAAGTAGATTTTACAAATAAGTCACATTTGTTTTGCTTCTGTCTCTTTCTTTGCCTGAGCTTGCTTTATCCTTAGTTTATGAACATGAGTGTATAAATAATAAGAATACAGTCGTACAATTTGGTCATTCATTTCCGAATGCTCATTATAAACGTTGAACGCATTCTTGTCTATATTCAGTCTCATTTTGAAAATTCAATTAAATTTTAATCCCTCATCATGTGATTGTCCTCTGTCACAACTCCATTTTTTACTTCATCCATTAGTAAAGCTACATCTACTTATGCAATTAATTAATAAATATTGTCTGTAGTATGATAAAAAATTTCTTATTTTGTATGTGTGTTAATTCTTTCCTAATACTTCTTATTTGCAAGTATCTTAAGCATTTGAGTATGATCTTGATATATAAGAGTATTAAACATTTAAAATTTAAATAATTCGAAAATTGATTCATGCATTTAAATATAAATGCGTTAGATCAGGAAACTAACATGTATAAAATTTTAGATAGACCACCGATGTTTGAGTGGTTAGTGTTCCTGACTCCTTTGCTGTGGTTCCCGGATTTGAATACAGGTTCAGGCATGGATGTTTTTTGTCTCCAAGATATTCTGTGCTTTCTTTTGAGATAATGAAAGAATGTGGCTTTCTATAAAAACGGGTTTATGGTGGTATGGCTTGGGTTATGCTACTAATTTCTGTCACTCGACTTTGATCACAGGTGACCACTGAGTAAAGATAAATGAGTAGCAGTTTCCGGTCTTGTTGTAGTGAAGGGATAGTCACATAGTGTGCCTGCCGTTGTTAAAAAAATTATGAGATAGTGTACATATTAGTGATGTCATAAGTGTTATTATAATCATCTTGTCATAAGTAAATTATCTTGGTTAATATTTATGGTAATAAAGCCAAACAAACGTATCACTTTATGGCATAAATTAACAAAAAGATTATCAAAGAAACAAAAATCAATTGAAGAATAAGCTTCTGCTGCAATTATTGTCAATAAAATTTTAATAAAATATTAACATTAAAAATTTAAGTTGGTATTATATTTGCAAGAGAAACCTTGCTTTTATATTTAATTAGAAAGAGGATATTGTGCATGGGCAAAGAACATTATAATATAAATGAACTATCTTCTTTCCTAGTTGAGGTGAAAATTAAAAATGAAGAATCTTTTAGCCTTACAAATTTTAGTTTCATTTTATTTGATAGCCTCACATTATATACAATAAAATTATAAAGAAGACAAGAAATTTTAACTAGGTAATATAATTTTTTTTATATCTGTATGTATCTAAGCACATATTCATATATAAATATTTAAAATTTTTAATTTGCAATTTCATAAGTTGTGCTTTCATACAATTTTAAAAAGGAAATAAATTGATTATAGGAGGAATAAATTGTTATGATTTACATGCATTTATCACTAAATTAAATCAGGAAATCGTATAAAAATTTTACTAATTAAAATTCTTCATTAAGGCAATACACAAAATCCTAGTCAATAAGTCATCAGATTAGCAACATAAGTCAATAGTCAATGTCCTAAAAATATTTAAAGCATACAATGAAATAATGAAAGGAAGGAAAATTCAAACATTTAAGTTTAAAAATCATTTTCATTGTTCTAGCATGCGAAATTGGTAATGACAAGTGGAATTTACTTCTTAAGGCATTTAATATATTAAACTATCTCAAAAGCAATTTATTTGAATTAGGCAATCAATTTACTAATTGGAAATATTTCAGATGAATTTTATTTTTAGTAATTAACAAAAGGAAACTATTTTTGACAAAAATATAAATAATTTGTTTGACTTCATACATGTTTCAGACACTATTGCGGAAGAACATTCTTGCACAATTTTAGCAATGGATAATTTTCCAAGTGCATTAATCTTTTTTTCCTATGCTTAGCTATTACTGGGAAAATAAAATGACTAAATAATATTATCAACATCCTAAAAAAAGTAACTAATAATCGCATATCATGCCAGACAGACTGACTGATTTTAAACTTAAGAAACAAGCTTGAAATATATTTTATAGATACTGTCTTTGAAAGAAGGCAAAAAATTTTGAAACTTATTCATGATTTGAAAGAAGGAAGTTTTTAAATTTTCAAAAGTTAAAAACTATATTATCGAAAATCTCTCATTATCGTAAATTTAAAATTTTATAACACGAATATCTAATGAATCTGCTGAATTAATAATTTTAGTTCAACACATATACACTTATTTTGCTGAGAGTATATATTATTTTACTAATAAATTTCCATTACTTTTATGAAAAATTTAGTATTCTTTAAAAAAAGAAATTCCATTTTGTTTTTGATACCTGTTGTAGAAAAATTGTGTTTTGTGATATTTACTTCATTTATCTGCAACATAAATATTTCCATTTTTTTTTCGTTATAAATGTTGTTGCTTGTTTAATCTACATGATTTATGAAAAGCTATTAAGCTCTTATAATAAATTTTAAACATCTACAGTTTTAGCTACAGTTATATGAACAAGTAAAGTTAGATGAAAAATGAGTAAGAGAATTTTTTATCATTTGGATGGGTATTATGGTTAAAGGAATAATAAAGAACTATTATGGTTTACTTCCTCATAAAAAGAGATTTATAACTAGGTTATCATATTATCATTAAAAATATTTCGCCTAACTGCCAAAACAAAGTTATAACAACATATGAAAATATAACTGTTTACATTTCGGTAGCTTTAGATTTTAAAACAAAATTTAAAATAAATTACAGGACTAATAATTTTCCGAAAAATAATACACAATGAAAACAATCCAAAGAGCTAGAATATATTTTTCACTGTTAAATATGAGCTTAATGAATATGATCAGATTTGGTTACACTCTGTATACTTTAATTAAGATTCTCCTAAGGATCAATTATGAAACAGAATTGTAAAATAAGAGCTACAGGTAATTTAATGCTGTTTTAGGCAAATAAATTTAAGCAAACATTGTTAACAAAGAACAATGTGTTTACTTTCAAAACATTAGTGATTAGTGTTATTTTATGTAAAATTTGAAAACGAAATTTGCTATTAATAGAAAATTGCCCTCAAAGGTATCTTCAAATATATATAAAACACAATTATTATTGAAAATCAAAAAATTTAGGATATTATTTTTTAAAATTATTATATTATCTTCTAAGAAATATATGAATATGTTTTGATTTTCACTTTGGTAATTTATGCACATATTTGATGTGATTCGTTATCTATTAAAGAAATTGAATTAATATATTTTGAACATGGAGTAGTTGTTGAAATTAATATCAAAACAAATCCGGAAACTATGATTTTCTTTTATCACAAATGTTAATAGCTCTAAAAATATCAAATATTTATTACACCATTGCAAAATCAATAATGCATATGATGTCAAATTTTTAAATATTCCTGACTACTGTAATTTCTGATTAGAATAGTAAATGTTCACCCAAAAAACAATACATCTGAATAAACTCAAGAAATCATTTGAGTGTGTAGTGACATGTTCATCAAGGCAGTTATGAGAAACATTTTTACACAATATGAAATAACAGTAGATATACTTAAATGATTTTAAAGGAAGATGTGGTTTTAAATATAGATTATAAAATCTAAAATACTATAAAATGTTACAGACAGCAAGAAGACACATAGTTATAGGAAAATTTATTTTATTGTGAGCTGATTTAATTTAAAATAAATTGAGAGCTCTGAGCTAATAACTAGATGAAAATATTTTCTGTGGTTTTTTATTAATGATATTCAAAACTAGTTGAAGAATAGAATTCAAATATATTATAAATTAGGAGTTATTCAGGAATATAATATGGAGAGTCATCAGTCAATATCATCATCATATTTTATAAATGGTTTAAAAAACATTGAGAATAATTTATATATATATATATATATATATATATATATATATATATATATATATATATATATATATATATATATATATATATATATATATATATATATATATATATATATATATATATATATATATATATATATATATATATATATATATTATATGTATGTATGTATGTATGTATGTAAGTATGTATGTACACTACTGGCCATTAAAATTGCTACACCAAGAAGGAATGCAAATATCAGAACGATATTTATTGGACACATGCATTATAGTGGAAAGAACAAGTGATTGGATTTACAGGAAATTAGGATTTATAGATCTTGAGAAATCAGTACCCAGAGCAGCCACCTCTGGCTGCAATAACAGCATTTATCCACCTAGGCATGGAGTCAAACAGAGATTGTATGGCATGTACGGGGATATCAGTCCATGCAGCTTCAACACTATGCAACAGTTCATCGACAGTAGTGGATGGTGAGTAATGGCGTGCCAATCGCTCGGCAACCATTGACCACACGTTCTCAATTGGTGACAGATCAGGAAAACGTGCTGGCCAGGGTAACAGTCGAATCTGTTCTGTATCAAGGAAGTTCAGAACAGTACGGGCAACATGCGGTTGTGCATTATCCTTTTGAAACAAAGCCTTAGGGAGGCCTCGAAGATAGGGCAGAGCCACGGGCCTTAACGCATCGGAAATGTAACGGTTGCTGTGCAAAGTGCCGGTAATACGAACAAGATGTGATCGAGACGTGCATGCATTGGCACCCCATACCATCACTCCAGCAGATGGGCCAGTATGGCGATGTCCAATGCAAGCATGCAATGCGCGTTCTCCACGATGCCTCCAAACATGGATGCGGCCATCATGGTCCTGTATACAAAACCGAGATTCATCTGTAAAGAAGACGTGATGCCATTCCCGTGTCCAGGTTCGTCGCTGATCACACCAATGAAGGCGCTCCTGCCTGTGACGCAGCGTCAATGGTAGCCAAAGCCATGGTCGCCGTGTAGACAATCCATGCTGCTGCATACGTCGTCGAACTGTTCGAGCAGAAACTTTTTGCCTTGCAAATGACTCCGTTTTTCGACTCAGGGTTCGTGACGTGGCTGTACGATCCCTTGTGACCAAGCGGATAAGATGTCTGTCTTCTCTGCTGTTAGTGATGGGGGTCGCTGAGATCCTGCATAATGTTCCGTATGATTGGCCTGAACCCATCGATTCCATATTCTGCTAACAGTCATGGTGTCTCGACCGACGGGAGCAGCAGTATTGCGGCACGATAAACCGCAATCCAGATAGGCTATAATCCTTCCTCGATTAAAGTCAGACACGTACTGATAAGCATTTCTTCTTCTTACACGAGGCATTACAACATCTTTCTTTGCCGAAAACAACTTTGAAACGGAAATTGAGTATGAGAATACTGCTATCAAATCTCTGGTTTTATACACATTGTAGATGTCGTTACTGTCGACTGGTTTGTATGAATGCACTGAAAACCTAATCATTTGCATATCACAGCAAGTTCTACCTGTCATGCAAATTTCACGTGTGTGGTGTGCCGCTTTCCTGGTGTAGCATATTTAATGGCCAGTAGTGTATATACAAAAATTATCTGTAAGTGGAATTCTTTAATTTTAGATAATAAATTTCTGAGGAGTTCCTATGACTTAATCCATAAATGTTTGATCAAAATTGTAAAAAAGAATAATCAACTTGATTTTGCAATTTTAGTAGAAATAAAGTTTGCTCTCATATGTAACAATGTATAAATTATTAAAAATATATTCTATTTACAATAATTTTATATCATCTGTTTATTTCCTGATTTGCTTGCAGTGAGGATAAATTTAATATTAAAAATAAAATGATAGAGAAAGTCTGGCTTACAGCTGCATTGTTAGTGCTCTTGTCTTCGGTTCAACAATTCGTTGTACTTGGTACTTGGGAGTTGGTTCTGGCTCGGTACTCACTTTATAATTATAACTTGATCTAATTAGCCATAAGGTGCAAAATGATCTTTGAGCGACATGTGGAATTTATCAACCTGTTATTACTTCAAAAACAAAAAATTCAATAATTTGTATTTCATTAAAAGAAAAATAGTTTAAAAAAATCTTAATTTTATTAATTCAGTGTTTTTCTTTCTTCAGTTATTAAAAGCATGTATTCATGAAGAAGATAAAAATATAAAAAGTCTCAGAAAAAAACACTCTGTTTTTTTATAAAACTTCTTATAATATTTATAAAACATTGAACTCTGAAAATCTGGTGGTTAAAAAATTACTTTTAGCTCTGAAAGATAACAATAAAAATTTTTTATGCTTATTATTTTTTTTAAAATTCTCAATATATTATATTTTTTAATAAAAATTTTGTTTTAATGATGAAAAATCTTAAGTTCAAAATTTAAGAAAAATGAAAGTTATATATATATATACATACATACATATATATATATATATATATATATATATATATATATATATATATATATATATATATATATATATATATATATATATATATATATATATATATATATATATATATATATATATATATATATATATATATATATATATATATATATTAGAAATGAAAGATATATAATGAAATATTTTTTAAACTTTTGATTTAAACAAACTATATTATTTTAAAGGAAAAAACAATGGAAACTAATGATGTAAGAAATGTTTTTGTTATGTATACAATTTTAATTAGAAGACAAAGTTCAACTTAAGAATGTAGCATTCAGTAAAATAAATAATGAAATCTGAATATTTAGAACACAATAAAACTTTTTTAAAAATATTACTCTTTTTGTAAAACAGAATATTTTTTATCTACTGACTTTATTAAATTTACAAATACGTATCTTAATATTTCTTTTATTTTTAAAACTTTTGTAAGTGAACTTTTTTTTAATACACAGGTAAAATATTTTTAAGGAAAGGTATACATAATATATTCTATAGAATTGAAAATGAAGATAAAGACGTCAAAGATAAAGGATGGTAAAAGATAATTATACACTGTATTATTAAAATAATTTGACAATGATAGTAAAGGCATTTATTATAGTTGACTTATATTAGATGGAAATTATTTATCTTAGAATGAAAAATCATTTAAAAGAGGCATATATCAATTTGTTCGAAATTTCTTTCTCATAGTTAATAAGATTATTTTTAAGCTTCCTGATCAGCTTACTTCTAATACCAATAATATTAAGTTTGATTTCCGGAAACAACTTTTAAAAGAGTGTATTAAAATTCTATACTGCTTTTTAATATCTTCAAATTAACTTACTGTTAAAATATATTCAGGAACAAAAGGTGTTTTTCCTCTTCGCTACATTAATAGTTAAATAATGTACAACATAACAGAGAAAGAATAATAAAAAAACAATAAAAATTAAATTGTTGAATTCAATTGGAAAAGTTTTTGTCATTACTGAATTTAAAACTTTTAATATTGAAAACTGTAAATATTTAATATAAAATATATGTATTTATACTTATAAAAAAATGCAAAAATACAGAAAACATTTTCTTAATAGCAATGTGTGTTCGTATTATTATCATTATTATATGAAAAAAATTTATGTAAGAAAAACTTTCATACTCAAGCAAAGCTCCATAACTTTTTTCTTAAATAGGAATAAAATTCCGTATTGATTTTTTAACTATAAATATTGGCCCAGAATAGAGTAAAATTATTACACTTGAAAATTAAAAATAAAGTTGTAGATATTTAGAAACATAGAACACAAAAATAAATTTCTTGACAATTATCTATTTAAATCAATGAGCATTTGCTTATTACGCTATTATTTGTTTGTAAATTAACTGAAAATTCTTGTAAATCTAAAATCCCTTAAATGATTAAAATTAATACACAAATCATTTCTTTAATTGTGTATAATATTATACAAGATCATACAAGATAATATATAATATTATTCAATTATATACAATATTATAACAATATTATACAAGATAATATATAATATTATTCAAGACTTTTGTCAAATACATAATTTCTGCTATATAATTTATAAAAATATGAAATATAAGAAATATTGAGCATTATATTCTAAAAATTATTTACCTAACTTTTAATTCTAAGCATTATTATAAACTGATTTTTGTCTTTTAAATTTTCATATCCTTTATAATTTTACTTCAAGAAAACTCAAATATTTCCTTAAGGCATTGTTAGATGAAAAAATAATCTAGTTTACTAACTTATGTTCCAAAAGAGATTTTACAAAATGATTATGTTGTCAAAATATCATCTTTTTTTTCTTACCGAATTAATCAATAAATATTTTATCAAATTCAAATATAATTTTGTAAAATACTAAATAATCTAAGCATTTTTAAAATGAAATCTGTCTATTTATCTATGCATACACACACATATATATATATATATTTTACCAAATAAGTTTTGGTTAGCAATTGTTCAATACCGCATCAAAATAAATATGTTGAACATTGTTCACACACAGAAAACTTTTGATAAATACACAAACATATGAACAAATCAAGCGCACTCACATATAAATGTATGTATATATCTAAATCTATATATATATATATATATATATATATATATATATATATATATATATATATATATATATATATATATATATAACATAAAAAATTAGTTGTATGTTGTACAGATATATATACTTCTGTCCACTAAAAATGAAATAACTTCAAACATGCAAATCATTGAAATTTACATTATGCATTTGCTGCAGTGTGTGATATGGGTATTATAAACACTGCGATGCACCCGTACATCCAGAACTACTGCTGTGTTATTCGCAAACACTATACTAAAGAAGAACAAGTTGCCAGTTTGAAGTACAAGTTTCTTGATCACTTATATTTTATTTACTTATTCGTAAGAAGTATTGAACTGTGAATCAGAAGATATCGAGGATATTTTAAACAAATTTCTGAGTTCGTCCAAAGAAGACTAGCTTTCTAAAATCTCTGTGTATCATAACTCAAAAAAATCAGTAATCGTATTAGACGAAACCATGCAATTGAAATGCGATTTCTTAGTCGGTAGATGCAATGGAAAATGTGGACCGATGAGAGACATAGCTCAGCCATATTACAAACCACAGCAAAACAAGTTAAATCCATTAAGAATTATGCATTGATAAGTACCATTTGACGTTTTTTGCAGTTTAATAGAGTGTCTTCCGGTCATCTAATCCCTCGTGTATTCAGAACTCAGAACCACAGGTATATGCGCGCCCAATGGGGGGATAAACCTCGTACATGGAAAATGGATTAATATGGCAATCGTATACTGACGAATCGTTCTTCTACTTGCAACACCACATTGATCAGATAAAGGTTTGCAAATACTGTGGTGAGAGACTGTCGAAATCTTGCTTATGTGTAGCTGTATTGGTCATTCATTCGGACGGAATTATAATTTAAGGGTGTTATTGAACTTTACAGCAGCATGCTTTTAGTAGACATTGAAGATATATAGAACGATTATTGTGCTGCATCTCTAAAGTGTTTGTGCTAGTAGTTCTAGCATGATTTCAGTGCTTGCTATCAGCCATATTCTAACTGGCTAATGCTCTATTACCCGTAGCAAACAATGTTCAAGAGTTCGATTTTAATAATCAAATTTGATTACTTTTCCTTAACTGTTTATCCCGATGTGTCACAGATTAAAAATTTGCGGTTCGTTCTAACATATCAAATGGCTTAATATACATCATTGACTGTTAAACCAGATGAATATTTGGGTGTAATATAAACTGCTTTATCTCAAGAAGGCAAAAATGTCTCTTAAAATCTATGCCATCTATGCTTTGCATCGGTAACAACTAACAATAGTAACTAATACCATACAATAGTATTTCCATAATCCAATAACTTAAACTTTGTATATTGTGCTATCTTCAGTCTGTGCCAAATTAACTATCCTACATTATCATTAGTATTCCTTGCATTCTGTGTGGTCATCAGTTTGAATATATATACTATATATAATATATATATATATATATATATATATATATATATATATATATATATATATATATATATATATATATATATATATATATATATATATATATATATATATATATATATCTTATATATATAAATATAATATTACCATACAAAAATATGTCAAAGGAGGCATATTTTTGTATGGTAAAAACTTACAAAAATGAGCTCTTCTTAAAAAAATTAGAATGCATGAATTAATTAAAGGTAATCACACTGACATTTCTTATAAGTATAATAATTATATATAATAGTGATTACAAATGTAGATTTAATTAGTAATGATAAAAACGAATAAAAAACTGAAAAAAGTTCATTTTAAACTTAGTCAATCAATGTTACTGAATGTTTTAAAACTGCAGCTGAGAGACATGAAAATAAGTATTTAACTTCAGCTATCACACAAATACTATTAAATTATTTTGCATAAATGTGTCTTCTTTGTTTTCAACGGATATAAAAACTCTTCTTTTAATTTGTACCTTTATGATATTCAAGTATACAATATATTTTCAAGTATATTGGATTTATTTAAAAGTATTCTTGAAAATTCAAGAACCAAAGAGTAAATAGCGTAACTTGATTTTTGCAATTGATTGAAATTTGCGTGTCAGAGAAGTTGAACATTTCCTTAAGTCATTTTTAAACAAATTCTAAGTGATCCAGAATAGTTTTCTATTCTAAATTATTTAAATTTAGGCATAAAAATACTCTTGTAATACAGTAATAATTATAATTCGCAGAATGTTTAAATCGAAAATTTATATGAAATTGCTAATTTATTGATTTAGAATTTTCAGTATTAATATTTGTAAAATATTTTTAATATGTATCGATAAAGATATTATACATGTAGCATGCTTCTCTTATATAGAAACTTCATTTGACCATTGTTTCTTGGTGAAAAGTTGGCGTTATGCTATGTATAAGATGCGTAAATGCTGATGAATACACCTCTATATTTGATAGAAGTATAGTTATAAATTACCAAGGCTTAGAATAATTATATATCACAGCTTTTATTCTCTCATCAGTTTAGATCTTTTCATTGTCCTTAAAATTTTCATTCGTTTATTTTAAGACAGCCTTACTTGATGCTATACTAGATTTCAACAACCCAAGAAGATAGCAAGCAAGAAAATAAGAAAAAATAATATAACAGCAAGTCAATGCAAACTCTATGAAAATAATTCAATCTATTATGATAGCTATACACGAAATTATCAAATATCATCAAGAACTTTACTCACACATAACTGCTAACACCTGATCAGATTCGCAAGCAGTACTCCTCGCTATAGCTAATGCAAAACACACAGAACGACTTATTAGCGATATCCAAAGGTTAGTTCAAAAGGACTCCAAACTTTTCATTCTCAGTTTTCTAGGGGCCTCTGTGGTGTTATGAAACAAACAAACAAATAAATGACTCCAATTTTGAAACATACACATTTAATTAAAAAATGAACAAAATTTACAAGGAGCCATGTATGGGTTCGCGACAATCTCTCTCGCCTGCTTCGCGTACAACGAGAGTCTCTCTGAATTCAAACAAAAAAGAAAAAAAAAACATAGGATCTTAAAATCGAAAGTGCCGATGGTGAGACATTACAGACTAAATTATTCCTTCCTTCCCCGGAGTTTTTTTTTTCTTTTTCTCATTCTAAGGAAATCAACCTGCAAATAAAAAAGAAAAAAACACACACAAACAACAAAGAGCAAAATTTAGTATTACAGATAGCCCTGATCAATCGGACTCTGGCTGAAACACAAAATTATATGGAATTATATAATATTAAATATAAAATAAAATTATATCAAAATAGCACAAAATAATCATCTAACACAACAGAATTTTCAACCTTAACTAAACTTACAAATAGACACATTTTTACTATAAAAAACATTTTTTTTATTATGTACACATGTAACAACAATTGAAATTTGTATTAAAAAAATTTTAATTTAATATCTGAGAAAAAAGAAAATAATTAAGTTTGGTTATTCAGCATTCTACTGAGACTATCGGCATTCTGATGTAATTTGCCCTTTCTGTGAACAATATCAAAATTTAGGCTTTGAAGCACCAAAGCCCACCTTAAAAGTCTGGGATTAGATCCTGTATGATGTTTTAACCAAACTAAAGGGTTATGATCAGTTTCGATAATAAATTTATACTGACCATCTAAATAATATTTTAATTTAGTAACAGCAAAAATTATTGCTGCACATTCCTTTTCTATAGTGCTATAATTTTTCTCAGATTTTGAAAATTTTTTACTCAGAAATAGGATAGGGTGTTCATTTTCATTTTGATCTCCCTGAGATAAAACTACACCTATTCCTAAGTGTGAGGCATCACATTGAATGATAAATTGTTTTTGAAAGTCTGGACTGTAAAGTACAGGCTTCTTTATTAAAGTGTTCTTTAATTCTATAAATGCCTTTTCGCAGTTATTATTCCATATTACAGTTCCTTTCTTGGACTTCCCTTTTAACAGGTCGGATAAAGGCGCAGCAACAACCAAAAATTCTGGTATATACTTGCGATAGTACCCAACAAGACCTAGGAAAGCACGTACTTCGGTTTTGCTTGAGGGACGTTCGAAATCAGTAATGGCTTTCACTTTAATATCACCTGGTGTTCTTTGACCTTGTCCTACAAAGTGTCCCAAATATTTAACACGAAGTTGAGCGAATTTGCACTTAAGGGGTTTTACAGTCAATTTCGCAAATCGAATCTTCTCCAGAACACATTTAAGATGTTGGATGTGATCAGACCAGGTAAGTGAATATATAGCTATGTCATCTAAATAAGGCACAGCAAAATGTTCGCAATTTTTTAATAAATCAGCCATTAACTTACTGAAATAGTAAGGAGCATTCTTCAAACCGAATGCCATTCTCAAAGGTTTATAAACACCAAATGTCGTCGTAAATGCAGCATATCTTTGAGCCTTAGGACTCAAAGGTATCTGCCAATAACCTCGTGTTAAGTCTAATAAAGATATGAACTTCGCTTTCGAAACGGATTCAACACGCTCTTCAATATTTGGTAATGGATAATATTGCGTTCTGGTAACCTCATTTAACCTGCGATAATCAATGCACGGACGAGGTTCTTTTCCAGGAGCTTCAACAAATATTAAAGGTGATGTGTAATCGGATTCACATGGTTCCACCACCTTCAATTTCAACATCTTGTCTACTTCCGATTTCAGAATTTCTGTCTGTCGTGGGGACATTCGATATGGTTTAGCTATAATAGATTTATTAGATTCTAACTCGATGTCCAGTTCAGCCAGTTCTGTACAACCCGGTTCATTTGAAAAAATATCAATAAATTAAATCAAAAGTCTACTCAATTGTTTCTTCTGATCGTTCTCTAACTTTTCATTAAAACAGCTTTCAGGAAAAGTCTCTAAAAGGGTAGATGAATTAATTTCAAAACTTGGGATATCTTCTTTCTCAGAATCAATATCTTCATTATCAGAATTAGAGGTAAAAATTAAATTAACATCTTCTGGACGCTGAAAATAAGGTTTTAACATATTTACATGGTATACATGTAATTTTTCCTTATCGGGAAATTGTATTACGTAATTTGTGTCCGATAGTCGTTTTACTACTTTTCCTGGACCTATCCAATGAACAGAAAATTTGTTTGATCTAGAAGGTGCAACAACTAACACAAGATCATTTTCTTTAAATTCTCTTTTCGTAGCCTTACGGTCATACCAAAGTTTCTGTTTTTCTTTAGCCTCTGTCATATTTTTCACAGCTAATTCTTGGCATCTTTTCATTCTATTTAAAAGATTAAAAACGTAAGCAATCACACTATCTTCTTCAATGGTTTTACCAGTTAGATTTTCATATAATAGTGTTACGGGTGTTCTTAAGTTCCGACCATGGACTAATTCTGCAGGAGAATATCCAGTGCTATCATGAATGCAAGTTCTAAGAGCAAAAAGTGCCTGAGGTAAAATCTTCTCCCAATCTGTACCTTTTTCTAAGCAAAGGACTTTCAGTATTCTCTTTAAAGTTCTATGCAATCTCTCAACAGGATTGCTTTGGGGATGCTGAACGGAACTATGCACAACTTTAATACCAAATTTTTCTAAAAATTCTGATGTCAGGACACTCATGAAAGATGTTTCTTGATCACTTTGCAACTCCCTAGGAAAACCCATGCGGCTAAATATCTGAAGAAAAGCATCAATCACAGTAGTAGAACGTGTATCTGGTACTGGGATGGCATCTGGATACTTGGATGACATGCAAATGGCTGTTATAATATACCGGTTACCACAGGAAGTTATAGGTAAAGGACCACATGCATCAACGTTAATTCTTGTAAATATTTCCGGAATTACTGGAACCAGTTTCAAAGGAGCCCTTTTCTTATCTTGAGGCTTTCCTACTCGTTGACATTTGTCACAAGATTTAACAAAATTTTCAATTTCTTTAAAGCAGTTAGGCCAGTAGAAAGTTTTGCACAGCATATCTTTTGTTTTAGTTATACCTAAATGAGCTGCAGTTATCTCATGGCAGATCCCTTTTAGTTGGTTGCGAAACTTCTTGGGCACAACTAATAATCTTCTTACAGTTCCATCATTGTCCATTTTATTATAAAACAACAATTGATTTATTATAATATATTTATTGTCTTTTGAAGATTGTCGTTTAGCTTGCTCAAAGAGAGGTTTCAAATCTTCGCACACCTTTTGTTCCCGAGCAAATTCTTCTGGAGATGTTTTTATCAAATCCATCCCTTCAACTTCGGTTTCTAATGGTGGCAAAATTGTATTTTGCTCTAATTCTTCATTTTGTTTAGTTTGGAAGCAAGACCTAGAAGATTCTATTTCAGAATCAATAATCTCTTTATTCGTGCTATTTTCCTTCCGTCTTCTTTGAGCTCGAGTTTCTATAGCATTTATCATATGTATTTTCACCTCCTCATGCTTTTTAATTTCCTGAAATAAAGCGGCTGTTTTGTTTCCCAGTAAATATCTTCCTTGATCCAAAGAATCTCGAAGAACTGCTGCCTTTGTCAAAATGTGACCTAATTCACAATTTATTTCAACCTCGGCAATAAGTAAGCATACTAAAGTTTCATCAAGAGGTGTTCTTAGCCAAACCTTTTCCTTTGTGAACATATCAGGTTTCACGTATTTTCCACAAATCAAATCAAGAGTTGCTCCAGTGTCTCTTAAGATTGGCATTTGAATTCCATTAACAGTGCCGATACTAGTGTAAGGAGCCATCAACTCATTAAATGTACTTCTAGAAATTTCGTTGGATGCTACCGATTCTAAGTTCTTTTTTATTTTGTCACACTGAGGCCGCAAATGACTATAAGAACCACATTCATAACATCGGAGTTGTTTTCTTTTTTCGAATTCCTTTTCATGTGAATAATTAGAATTTTTATTCTCGACTTTTTTAGGAACATGAGATTTATGATTCCGAACTACTTCATTAAACTTAAAGGCACGGTTTTCATTTTGTTGACGAAAACCAAAATTATTTCGAGGGAGTTTTGTAAAATATTTCGTCTTAAAACTATCTCTTAAACTTTCATATTCATCTATTTTCTCTGCCAGATCATACGGCGAATTTATTTTAAGCCATTCCGCCAAAAAATGTTCCTTAATTTCAATTGGCACACGACGTTTCAATTGATCTGTTACCATTAGTTCCTTAAGCTGTTCAAATGTCGTTATTTCTAATTCCGTAAGCCATTCCGTAAAGTAACTATTCAATTCTTGTGCATAATTTCTCCATGATTTGTCTGACGTTTTCTGGTGTCTAAGAAACAATTATCTTAATTTTTCGCTATTTAACTTGAATCGTTTAAGAATAATTTCCTTCACGTAATCGTAATCATCAGCCCTTTCTGGAGGTTCTCTAGCTAACATGTTAGATATCTCTGAAGGTAAAGCACTTACAAGATAAACTACCCATTCGTTTTTTGGAATATGAGCCATTTCTGCTCTACGCTCAAAATTTATTAAGTATAAACTCATCTCATCTTTCCTTTCATCGAATTTTGGCGTTATTTGCATTAATTGAATTTTTTGAGCATGTTCAGTCCTATTTGTAACTGATTCTGTGTTCGAAATTGCAGCATTTGAAGAGATTTCTAGACGTTTCATTTCTAAAATATGTTCTCTTTCTTCACGTCTAATTCTTTCTTCTTTTTCTATTTCTTCACGTCTAATTCTTTCTTCTTTTTCTTCTCGCCTAATTCTTTCCTCTTTTTCTAGTATTTCTCGCCTAACTCTTTCTTCTTTTTCTTCCTGTTCCCTTTTAACTCTTTCCTCGATTACCCTATCTAATATACATTTTACTTCTTCCTCATTAAAGTTTTTACTAGTTAAAATTAATTTTTTAATATCTGGGATTTTAAAAGAATCTGGAACCATTTCCCCTAACTCTTCAGCTACTTCTACTAAATCTCCCTTTTTCCCCCGTGCTAAAAAAGCCATTTTATTTATTAACGCTTTATCTCAGAAGAGATGCAATAATGAGAGGAAAAACAGACTACACCCACCTATATACAAAATTTCGTAAATAACTATTGAAATTATTTAACACACTCTACTAATATAAAACATATCCATAACATTTAAAAATCTAAACGAAAACAAACTATATTGTAATACAACAAATAGTGTATAAACAGCAAATCATATATTTTGAAAAGAAGAACAAGTTTAATATTAAATCTTCTACTCTCGATTTCAATTTTTTTATCACCAAGCTAATACTTGATACTCAGATAAATTGAATTATTAATCAAAAATGTATAAATTTTATAAAATCAGATTCTTATACAAATACTACTATATTAAATCAGAAAATGAAATTATACATATTTTTGAATCCTTATTTAATTCAAAATATAAAACACTACAATTCTTAACAACAATATAAATTAAAAGCTTTAACTAATCTAAACCAGAAATCAGCTTTCAATTTTAAATCAATAAACTTAGTTAATCATACACGACATGAAAATGATAATAACGTACGATATTTTAAACAGTAAGAAAATATCTTTTCAAATCTTTATCAATGAAAATAAACATATGCGTTTTTAAATACCAAATGAATCAGTTTGATACTTTACAAACAAAAATCAAAAACATATAAATCTCACATTACTTTAAATTCAAATCTATTTGTAATCATGTACTTTCGTTTTCAAATAACGAAATCAAAACCTTTCTAAAGTATATATTACTTTCATAAAATCTACTTTCAGTGAAACATTCAAAAAATTATAAATATAAGTGTACTTTCGATTTTACACATTAATCTATAACAACATAGTTATTTTAACATATTCCTACGTGAATTGAAATACATCAACCACATAAAAATTATGAAATGCAAATTTATAATAATATACACTTTTCTTATAAAAAATATTACACTGTAAATTCGAATACACGAAATACAGAAATTAGCTTTTGTAATATGGAATACACCATTTACAATCTTATAAACAAAATTAATTGATATAGCATGAACACTGTAAATTCGAATACACGAAATACAGAAATTAGCTTTGTAATATGGAATACACCATTTACAAACTTATAAACAAAATTAATTGATATAACATGAAAACCACGTAAATAAGATTGAAACTAAATATTCTATCAATTTATATAACATTCCAAACTATTTATTTTCAATAGTAGCCAGAGAAAGATTGATCAAAATGGCCTACCTGTATTCCAACATTGCGGCACGTAATCCATTATAGTGCACATAATTAATTTCCATAGTGGATGCTAATGCAAAGCATTAAAAAAGCATCAAACCGCTGCCACCAAAAACATAAGTTTGTTATGAAACAAACAAACAAATAAATGACTCCAATTTTGAAACATACACATTTAATTAAAAAATGAACAAAATTTACAAGGAGCCATGTATGGGTTCGCGACAATCTCTCTCGCCTGCTTCGCGTACAACGAGAGTCTCTCAGAATTCAAACAAAAAAGAAAAAAAAACATAGGATCTTAAAATCGAAAGTGCCGATGGTGAGACATTACA
>JAJQOW010002236.1:0-21528 GCA_037975125.1 Latrodectus hesperus | reverse complement strand
AAGTGGAGTTGCCGGCTGGCTGGTTGATGAGGTCCCTGGATCGACGATCCTCAACCCTCAGTAGTGGCTAGATGTGAGCAGAGGACTATGGCTGATACTGATTGGCTTAAAGTATGCAGTGCATTTAATGGGCGGGGCTTAGAGAATTTTAAACTTAAGATTAAAACTTAAAATTTAGGTTAAATTGCTGTAATTATTTGGTTTATTTATTAATTTATTATTATTATTAATATTACATTTTTTTTTTTTTGTAGAAATATATGTATAAATGATTTTAAAGTTTACAATTAAGTTTACTTATACATGCATGAGCTGGTTAGTAGTGAGTGTTTAACATAGATGCATTGCTATATACAGAAGATAATATTTACAACACTAAGATATATATACAATATTTTTTTTTTTCACATTTTTTCTTTATTTTATTTTTTTTTATAAGCATAAATATGTACAAGAATTGCTTATTTTTTTTACATTTTTTTTTTTTTTCCCTAACAAGATTTTTTTTTTTTTCACACTTTTTTCTTGGTTTTATTTTATTTCTTATAGTTAACTATATACAAAAAACACAATTTTATTTTACATTTTTTTTTTCCGATTATAGTGGTTAGTATATTTGCTCATGCATGTTTGCTATGGCGGTTGGTGAGGAAACTTTTGTGAATATTGTAATAATGCTCTGGGGCGTTGTCGATTACTTGTACTGAGGTCGTTATAGGACGGAATATTGATTATTGATTGATTTTTTGTTTTTTCAAGATTTTTGTACATGTTAAACATTATATTAGCAAAGTAGGTCCGAATAAGGGGTAGTTTGATTTCTTTTCTAATTTTTTCATTTCTATAATACCATGGTGCTTTAACAGCAAGCCGAATGGTTTTGTTTTGGAGGGTTTCAAGTTTTTTAATTTTTGAATCATGGGTGTAACCCCAGACAGGACAGGCATAGGACAACAGTGGTCTGAGATATGCTTTGTAAATGAGCACTTTATTTTCAGTTGATAGATTTGAGTTCCATTTTAGTAGTGGATATAATGAGGCTGATCTTTTTTTGAATTTTTCAGTTATGTAATTTATGTGTGGTTGCCAGGTTAATTTTTTGTCTAACGTGACTCCTAAGTACTTGCAGGTAGAAGACCAAGGGATCATTTTGTTATTGATTTTTACTTTTTCTACAGTTATTGCATGTTTTTTTGTGAACATTATTGCGATGCTTTTGTTTTCGTTAACTAGAATTTTCCATTTTTTGAACCAGAGCTCAAGACGCTGTATGTGTGTGTTTAAATTTTTTGAGATGGTTGACATTTTTCTTTGTTGAGTTAAAATCATGGTGTCATCTGCAAAAAGATGTAGTGATGTTTTTGGGTGTTTTGGTATATCGTTCACATAGATTAAGAAGAGTCTTGGTCCTAATTTTGACCCCTGCGGTACTCCCGCTAAGATGGGTCTAGTTGTGGAGTGTGTGGTGCCTATGCGAACGTGGAACTTTCGTCCCAAAAGATAAGATATCATGAGTCTAATGAGTGGGTCCGGGAGACCAATTTGTATGAGTTTGAACACAAGTCCGCCAATCCAAACTCTATCAAAGGCCTTGGCAATGTCAAGGGATACTGCACCAGTGCTTTTTCTGGTTTGAAAACCGCTAGTAATAGTTTCAGCTACTCTCATTAACTGATGAGTAGTTGAATGATGCAATCTGAAACCATGTTGTTCTGGAATCAGTATATTTTTTTCATTAAGAAATTTATCAAGTCTATTTAGTATGATACCTTCAGCAATTTTGCTAAGGGAAGGCAGCAGACTAATTGGTCTATAGTTAGACGGCAGGTGAGTACCTGTCCTAGTCTTTGGGATGGGGACTACCGATGCGGTTTTCCATATCTTGGGGAAATAAGTGAGTTTAAGAATTTGATTAATTAGCATGGTAATTTTGAATAGGGTTTTTATAGGGGCTTTTTTTATCATTTTATTAGTGATGCCATCCATGCCTGGCGATTTTTGATCTTTCATTTTCTTGATTATTGCCATGACCTCTGAGGGAGTGGTGCTTTCAATAACTTGTGTGTGTGTTCTGGAGAGAAATCTGCTTATGGTTTGAGCGACTTGTTTTTCAGTGCCTGTGTCGTGTAGATCATGTGTAATGAATTGTTTTTGAAAAACGTCAGCAATTGCCTCAGATTTTTCTTGGTCTGTATATGCAATGTTATTTGGGCCTTGAATGGGCGGATAATGTTGCGCTCTTTTTTTAAACATACCGACGGCCTTCCAGATGGAGCGGTCGTGTGTAGTTAAAGATTGTAGTTTTTCTCTCCATTGTGTATTGTTGTATTCGCTAATCTTGGCTCTGAATTCCTGATTAGCTTTGTTGTAATTTCTTTTCAAATTAGGATCTCTTGAATTTTGAAAATCTTTTCTAAGTTTATTTCTTTTGGCTTTTAGATCTCGGAGGTATCTGGGGAGTGGGAGAGTGGGACTGGGGGAAACTGGCTTCTCTGATTCGCGGTGCGCTTCAAGTAGCTCCGCCTCCAAGCGAATCGCTTCAGTTTCAAGTTCGTCTCCCGTTTGAGAATTGTAATAATAAAATGGTTTACTTTTTAAAATTTGATTGTATTTAATCCAGTCCGTGTTGTGTAGTTTAGGTGATTTACTCAGAGGGAAATTAAGATTGAACTCGATCATGACTGGATTATGATCTGAACTGAGTTCTGGGAGTGCATATATATTTGTTTTGTAATTCATTCCTCTGATGAGTGCTATGTCTATTGTTGTAGCGGTATTAACGCTGAAATGCGTGGGTGTATTAGGTGCATGGATGTTTATTTCTGCCTTTTGGGCAAAAGTTTTGATTATGTTTCCAGTTTTATTTGAGTTTCTGTTATTCCATGCAGCGTGTTTGGCATTCAGATCTCCACAGATTACAATATCATAATTAATTGAGAGTAGTGTTTCTAAGTCCATATTAATATATTGGTATTGTGGTTTTGGGCGAATATATGTGGAGCTAAATGTAATGTGGGGTAATGTTGGCAGGGTCACTGTGACCAAGGTTGCTTCAACAGTGTGTAGTCTATGGGTGTTGTTTCTGTAGTGTGGGAGACTACTTTTAATGAAAATTGCTGTCCCACCTCCATTGAGTGTAGCATTTCCGGGCCTATCGTTTCTGTAGCAGGTGTACCCTACTATGTTAAAGTTTACTGCTGGATGCAGAAAGGATTCTTGAATTAGGAGAATATCTGGTTGGTGCTCATTTACAAAATCCCTGAGCTCTGCCGTTCTCTGTCTAATCCCGCGAGAGTTCCATGAACAAATTAAAAGCCTCTGCTGTGTGGCAATCATGATTTTTTATTTTTCACTGCCCTGAAACATTTCCATTATCAGGAACATTTTATCTTCCCTGCTTTCGCAGGTTTTAAGTCTCCTTAGGGCCTCTGAGATGTTGATTCCGGCAAAAACTTGCCTGATTTCTTTTAGCAGGGCGAATAGTTCACCCATTTCTGTTTTGGTTGAATTTGGATTTTCTCCATTACTTGGAGTTTCCTGCTCTTGGGCGGGGCTTAAATTATGTTGTGCCACACTAGCGTTAGCTTCATTACGACCAGCTGCCACATTCGCATAAGAGATATTTTGCCTGACAAAATTTGTTTTAATTTTTTGTTGAGTTTTGTTTATTTTGGGGAATTTTTCACAGCCTCTATAGCTGGCGGGGTGGTTTCCTAGACAGTTGCAACACACCGGTTGCTCCACTTTTTTGTCCTTTGGACAGTCTCTGGTGTTGTGTTTGTCAGCGCATTTCACGCACCGGGGGCCATATGACATACTTCACTCGAGTGGTGAAATCGCTGACAATTGAAGCACTGTAAGATGGAATTTGTGCCTCTATAATTTTCAAATTTGATGCCAGAGACATGGCATAAAGTGTCCAGGTTGTAAATTTTCTTCACATCGAAGCCATCATATAATTGGACGAGAAAAAGGGGGAGGGGCTTGCCGGTTCGCAGGCTCGTCATCCTGCTAATTTTGTGGATTTTGAATCCAAGTTTTCCTAAATCATTGCTAATTTCTTCTAATTTGGTGCTCATAGGCAGATTTCTAACAACAAATTTCTTTGGTTTTTCATTTTTACCTCGCAACAGTATATATTCATACTGTTGTGAGTCTAAGTATTTACTAATTTGCCTGTGTTCGTCAGGGCTTTTAGGCATTAATTTGAGGTTTTCTCCGGAGTTTTTTGCTGTGATTTCATAGCCTAGTTCGGCTTTTAATTTTTCCATGAACTGATAGTGGCTTTCGCCATATCTTACTATGATGGGGGGGATTTTAGCTGTAGCTGCAGTGGCAGGCTGATCATCCATTTGTTCAGGGATCTCCCCCTGTGGGTTGAGCCCAGAAAAAGCGTTGGATGTGGCTACGGGGGTCTGCGCGACACTCGCAAACGTAGCCTTCGCGGTTTTTTTGGGGAGCACGAAAGTGTCCTCACCTTCAATAACTCTTTTTTTAGTGGTTTTTTTCAGAATTGCCTTTTGGCTTACTAATGCCGGCAACATTAGCCGTACTTATTTTAATTTCCTTACTAGTAGAGGGGGTAGCCAATACAGTATCAAGACCATAATTACCTCTACTCGTAGGCTTTAGAGTTTCTTTGTAGTATTCAATGTCTCTTTTTAATCCATCCAGTACCCTTTGCTTTGGGTGTGTTTCCTCGGTACAAGGCCTGCTTCCTTCGAGTTCCATTAATCCTTTTTCTAGACATCTTATCCTGAATCGAGTGAGCTCTTGTTGATCCGTCATGTCATTGTTGGTTCCGTTTCCTGTGTCCATGTCCAAGTGTCAGTCCAGTCAATTAAATCCAAAAAATCGTCGTTGCTAGCACTGAAAAGTGCTTTTTGTTTTTTTTTTTCCCAGTGAAGGGTGATCGGAAAGTTCGTTATTGCTTAATCGAACTTGCTAAGTGCATAAGCCAATATTAGGCCTATCTGCCAGTGGCGTCTGTGGTATTCAAGGCTTCTTAGGAGCTGTGATATAAACGTCCGTCCCTCACGGCTGCTATAGCCAGAATGGGTGTCTTCATGGAAACTTCCAGAAAACATTGATGAGCAGACAAAACAAAGCGCTTCTCCTATTGGAGGTCTGAGTTAAGCCGCCTTGAAGTACTCACGTCACGCTGCATTTTTGCATTGCAAATGTTCACATGGAAGCAACTAAAAAAATTAATTTTTTCTAAATTTTTATTAATATTTTATTTTATTTATTTCTTTTTCTCTTCATTCTTCCTTCTCTTCTTTTCTCTATTTAAAATCGCGAGCAAAAGACAACATTTATCCCAAAAGATTGTTTCCTTTTAATATCATAAAATTCAGTATTAAAGTGGAAGTTCAGTGTTAAGTACTCTGAAAACACCTGTAGTACCAGCTTCTCAGATCTTGATAGATGAATTGTAGGATTCACAATTATATATGACATTCAATTTATTTCAAGTTCTCTGAAGAAAGGGAGAAGACTTCAGATTTTAGAACTAACTTTAGGGTCTTTCTTTACAGATATTATTTTGTCGTAAATAGAATAAATTTTTATAATTTTAGTAATGGTTCTCCAGAATTTTTTTAATTATAAATAGCTTGATCGTTAAAGCTATATATTAGAACTGAATTTTTATCGCGTAATCAGATGCTATATTTATACATGACCTTCACTAGATTTGATCACTATGGACGAATAATGGAATTCATTCATAAATAAAAAACATACACTTCGAAATTTGGAGTTCTTTAATAGGATTCAAAGTTTTCGAATGAGGTTTATCTCCAATCCATGATATAATCTAATCTTTTCAAAACTCCCCAAGACCCCCTACTCTTAACCAACTTCATAGATTTTTAGGTTTATAGAATTTTTATATCATGTTTATTCTAAAAGATACTCATATTATTTCCATTCACTAAAAATTTCTCGCAGACCATTCTAATAAAAATAAGTCTTCTCACGGACAAATCTTTATTTTCTATCAGTAGTTTCATAAATCAAATTGCAAATGGAACCTGGGAAGCCATTGCTTTGTTCTAATTCTAACTATGTTAGCTTTCTAAAAGTCAAATACAAAAAGTCAGCATGTGTTAGAGAACTTTTAGTTATTTATTTCAACATCAAAAAGTTTGGGCTTTTGCTCATAGGCAAGGAATTTTTGATCTACACTGATCAAAAAACCCTAATTGATGCTTTCAATCAAAATCCCAATAATTGTTCCCCTCGCCAACTTAGACATTTAGACTTAATCTACTAATTTCCTACTGATATAAGGTTCGTCAAGGGATTAGAGAACGTTGTAGCTGACACTTTATCTTACACAAAATTGTAGCAATCTCAAATAATGCTTTAAATTTTCATATGTGATATATGACTCTCATAATTAAGTGATTTTTAACTTTGGAAACTTCTAAATTCTTGAAATTTTAATCACAAAATTAAAAAACGATATTTTCCTTTTGAGATTGGAACTCTGTATTGTGACATTTCCACAGATTCCCACCATCCGTACGTTCCAAAATCTTTCCCTTCAAACATTTACGCGGATGTTTGTAATCTTTCTCATCCAGGCACATTAGAGCAACTTGAAAATTAATTAAAATAATATTTTTGGCACAATTTGAATTTATTTATTAAAATATCTGATATAAAAATTCAAAATATCTAAGATCTACTAAATCTACCATCGGTACTTCTATGTCAAATGTTCGACTTGCGCATATTCACATCCATTTTATTGGACCTCTAACACCTCTGATGGTTATAATTATTGTATGACAGTAATTATTCTCTTTACCAGATGGTCAGAGATTATCCCAACAATCGCTACTACAGCTGACACAACTTGTAAACCACTGATTCATTATTGGATTACGTGTTTTGAATGTTCTATCACTATAACAACTAAACAAGGTAGAAAATTTTAACAGCATTTATTTAGGCACCTAAAAGAATTTTCATGAACTAACAGCTTCGCTCAACCTCGTATTATCCACAATCCAATGAATTAGTAGAGCATTTTCATTGACATCTAAGAAGCTCCACTACGGCCCACAATCAAACTAAGTGGATCACCACTCTTGTTATAGTTTTACTTGGAATTTGATCGGCAATAAAACCTGACATAAATACAATGGACGAGGGGGGGCCTTTGGTGACCGGAGCTCCAGTGCCAGGGGCACAAGTCTCCAATATAATTTATATTTTTTTATTTAATCTAAATCTGTTTGTCATAATCTTAGTTAATTTTAATATTAATATTTTAAATTTTATATTAGATAGGATGTTAGAGGGGGGATCGAACCGGTATTCTCTGGTATGGACATTGGCATTCAAAAGGCATATTTACTATAATCTCACTGATGTTTTCGATTTTTGCAGAATCAGAAGATAGGAGAGAGAGAGAGAGACGTGGAGAAGTCCACGCCCGGGAGGACACAACAACAAAAATAGGGCATTTTACATAGGGGGGTTTACAGACTACAGGTAAAAACCTGGTATTATAACAGTATATCTTGAGAATAATCTATTTACATATTCGGTTGTTTGCCTGGTTTACAATATGTCTTGATACATTAATATACAATCTAGATGCTTTACAAAAATGATTATTTACATGGTTACAGTTGGAAAGTCAACTTACATAGTTACAGTACAATAATATTTTATTATTAAGTATAAAAATAACAAGGTTTGGTGCAACAATAGTAGTGGTGATTATAAAAAATTATTTATATATTTTCTAAAAAGTTTTAATCTATATTTTATTTAAAATTTAATATTCCGAATATTATGTGTTTGATTTTTCCCTCTATGGAAGGATATTAGACTTGAGTTTATGTTAATGACTTCCATGTTTTGGTGTTATATTTAGGTTGTCATAGTATTTTATTTTATTCCCTAAATAAGTGCATATGTCCTTGTTAGGTTAAAAGTGTTACTTGTATTCCTGCAAATTTCTCTTGCCTGATAATCAGGTCGTTGGAATTTTGGAGGTGGTTGCTCTGATTGATTAGGAGGGGAGACTTGACAGTTCTCTCCTGTTGCGGTCGGGGAGTGTGGCTTTCCCTTCCTTGCCCCCTCCAAAGGAGGAAGGAAGTCGTGGGAATCCAGATGTGAGATTCTCCTCTTTCCGGTCAATGACCACGAATTTGAGTAAAATATTTATTTTGCAGTAGATTTTTCCCTCTTGGGAATAAAATAGGTGTTTTAAGTTTCAGTTTTATTATATTAATTATTATGAATTGTATCTCATTTTAATTGTTCCTAAGGATTGCCCTAGGCCTTCTTCTATTATCAGCACAATTTATATTATAAATGGGCTGAGTGTTTATGAGTGGGTTTGGGATATTGGTTAAATTGTTGTAGAACTTTTCTGCAATTCTGATGGTAAATTTGCTAATGCTCTCAATATTAAATTCCCTAAAGATGTTTTCATTCCTGAAGTATATTGGGGCGTTAACTAGCATTCTTATCAGCCTATTTTCATAGGAGGTTAATCTAACAACATGCCTATGAGCGGCATATCCCCAGACAGACGCAGCATATGTGATAATTGGTCGTATAAGGCTCTTGTAAATTAATAATTTGTTATCGATGGATAATTTAGAATTTCTAGATATCAATGGGTATAATACAGCTTCTGTCTGCCTGGCTTTTTTGATTAAATCTGTAATATGTGGGAGCCAAGTCATCCTTTTGTCGAGGGTCACCCCTAAATACTTCACTTTGTTTGACCAAGGTATGGTTGTGTTGTTGATGCATACTTCTGCTGTTGTTTTTCTTTTATTGCCGAACAGTACAGCAACACACTTTTCAGCATTAATGGCGATTTTCCAGTTTTTGAGCCATTTCTCAAGTTCGGGGATATAATCTCTTAGTGGCTTTGTAGCACTCTCGTTACTGACACCGTTCGACATGATTGCAGTATCATCTGCAAATATATATTTACTGACTCCCTCTCCGTCAGGTATATCTGTTAGATATATACAAAATAATATCGGGCCTAAGATGGAGCCCTGGGGGACCCCACTAAGGATGGGGAATTTATTGGATGTTTTGTTATTAACTCTAACAGAGTATGTTCTATTTTTTAGATAGCTGTTTAAAAGCTTAACAGTTTTATTTGGAAATTTGTTTTGTATCAATTTATAGACTAAGCCGTCTATCCAAACTTTGTCAAACGCCTTCGCGACGTCCAGAAATAGCGAAGCAACTGCATTATTTTCACTAATATTGCCGGTAATAAATTCCGTTGCCCTGAGCAGTTGGTGAGTTGTTGCATGTAGGCTTCTGAAGCCAAATTGCTCGTTATTTAAAATATTGTTTTCTTCTATATGTTTTTGAATTCTATTTTTTACACAGTATTCGAATATTTTTGAAATTGTTGGCAGGAGACTTATCGGTCTATACGCCGATGGGTCTCTAGGATTTTTTCCTGCTCCTTTAAAAATTGGGGCGATAATGGCGTGTTTCCAATGATCGGGGAAATAATTATATTCAAAACATTTATTGAACAGTCTGACCAGGAAGAAAATTACTTTGAGTGGAAGTTGTTTTAACATTTTATTTGTTACTGAGTCATGTCCTGGGGCTTTTTTGACATTTAATACAGAAATATATTGTAAGATTTCTGAGGGTTTTATAATTTCCCCTTGATTGTCTGAGTTATCCTGTATATTTAGATTATTTTGAATGGTCTGAATTATTTCAGTCTCCCTGTCATTATCCATATTATTTGGTGTGAATTGAAGCTTGTAAACTTCCCCTATTCTATTAGCTTTTTCCACATTTGTGTAAATATTTTGGTTATTTGACCACAAGGGTGGGATGACCTGCGACTTATTTTTATGATATTTAATAGTTCTCCACAACGACCCATCATCAGCCGTTAGGCTAGTTATATGGTTTGTCCATTGTGTAGATTTAAAGGTTCTAATTTCATTTTTCAGGCTGTTATTAAATCTATTATATTGGTTCCTATCCTCATATCGCCTGGTTGCTTGCCAAGTTTTCCTCATTTTATTTCTAATTTTTATTTTATTTTTTAATTCTGCCGAGAGAAATGATATATTTTTATTTTTATTTACAGTTTTGGCAGTGTCCATATAACAGTTTATGATATATTCTGACGTCCTAGCAGCAGCATTTTCTATATCGTTGATATTATTGAGCGGTTGATCATATTCAAATTTTTTAATTAGATGTTTTTTATATTTTTCCCAGTTTGGGATCTGATTGGGGGATATATGATCGTCTGAGATAATAGTACTAAATGTACATAAGACAGGATTGTGGTCGCTGGTCATCTCATGTAGAGTAGTAGCAGTGGCTGGATAAGGAAAGTTTTTGGTGATTAGAAAGTCCAGAACCGAACCCATAGCCCTGGGGTGGTTACTCACCCGAGTGGGAATTTCTGGGGCATGTATACATAAGTTAAGATTATCTACTATATTTTTTAATGCTAGCCCAAACGGGTTTGCTTTCCAGCAGTTCCATGAACTGTGGTAGGCATTAAAATCACCTCCGACAATGACAATATTACTAATGTTTATAATCTTTTTAAAATCATTCTACCGGAAAATTATATCTGTTGGGTTGGTTTGGCAATTTTTTCATGGGTGGAATATATATAGATACAACTTTAGTTGGAGGCAAATTTTTTAATTTAATTTCAATAATTGTAGCCTCAGCAGTTTCAAGCGTCGGCGTTGATATTAGTATATGTGGGATGGTGCTTTTAATCAATATTCCAGTACCACCTGGCTGGCAGTTTATATAGTGATTATTTGCATTATTCCTACAGTTTTTGTAAAAAGAATAATTTTTGATGTTAATATTTTGGACGTCGCGAAGGTGTGTTTCCTGTATCAACAGAATATCTGGGGAGTGGGAGTCAATAAATTCTCTTACTTCGTCGATTTTTGAATATAAGCCATTTGCATTCCATGTACAAATATTTAAGGCCAGATTGTTATTAGTCATGGTGTGGTTGAAGTGGTCGGTAGCAATGGCCTTATGGCCTCCATAATAGCAAAAAACATATCACCTACATTATCAGTTTGGTTGATTGTTGGGAGAATATTTTTTATTAAGGAGATTAGTTGAAGAAAGGTCCTATTGTGTGAAAGTTCATTAAAAACTTGTAGAAGAGATAGAATATCACCCATATTCCCTCCTACAGTGAATGCTGAATTTTGATTATTATTATTGGCAATATTGTTACTATTGTACTCGTTATTTACTACATTTGCATAGCTTACGCCACTTCTTACTGTGTTGCTTTGGAAGTTTTGTCTATTGTTGTTTTCATTACTTTTTTCATTATTTAATTGGATATTCCTAATTTGTTTTTTAGTTTTTGGGAAGCTAGGGCATCCCCTGAAATTAGCAGGATGCTCCCCCCCGCAATTTGCACATTTTGGTTTTTCAATTTTGTTTTTATGTATGCAATCTTTAGTTAAATGTTCACCCGCACATTTTACACATTTGGGGGTGAGTGAACAGGTGTCGCTGGAATGGTGAAAAAGCTGACACCGGTGACATTGAGGCACCCCGCCTGCATTTCTGTATTTTTCTGTTCTAATTTTATAGTATCCTAACTCATTTATTTCAAAGATTTTCCTGGATTCTACATTATTAGGTAAGTGAACCTGGAATAGTGGCAGGACTTGACGTTCACCTTTCGGCCTGCGCATTTGGTTTATTTTTATTATTATGAATCCTAGTTTTTCTAGTTCATCTCTAATTTCGTCCATATCCATATCAATGGGGAGGCCTCGTATAACTATTTTTATTGGTCTCATGGACCTAGGATTTATTATATAGTAATTAATTTCTTTTTCGTTAAGAAATGAAGGAATAGAAATTTATTTCTATGTTCCTCAATGGAGTTTACAAAGCATTTCAGGAATTTTCCTTCAGGTTTACCTAAGATTTTAAATGGTAGACTTTCGTTTAAGAATTTTAGAATTTCTGAGAATTTTTTATTTGTTTGAATCATTACTGCTGGTGGCTTGGTTGAACTTGTTAATGTATTTCTATTGTCTAGGTTATTATCATTATTATTGTTTTCATTTCTATCTGCGTTTGTAGTTACGTTATTTATTTGATCTGGATCATTGTCCTCCATATCGCTTACGTCTGAGAGAATCTCATATCGATTTTCAGTTACTAGTTTTTTAGGGTTAGGCGTTTGAGAGTTATCAGGTTTGTTCCTCCTTTTCCTAACTTTCTTATTATTTTGCGGAATAAAGTCCTGCATAGTTTCTTTTTTGGCTTTTTGTTCATTATTATTAACATTAATTTCAGTTATTACATGTGTTTGCAATTTATATAGATAATCAATTAATAACATTCTTTTGTTTGCAACAAATGTATTATAAGCAACGTTAGTATCATTATTTACAAAGTTAATGTACGGAGTAACATATGGGTTATACCCATTAAGATATTTACTTAAAATACATTTAACTATATCTATATCACTGTTCTTATCTAAAGGTATGATGCTATTTTCATTACTAATATAGTAAAATATTAAATCACCACTACTATTAGTAAAATTGTTGCACCTACCTCCTTTGAAGAAGATGTCATCTAGTTGATCGGTGACCATTTTCACGGTGACAAAAACACTATCGTTCACTTCCTTGCGACTGTTCTTATGTAGATCACTAAGTTTTTGGATATTTTCAAGCACTATATCCAGTTCATAGTTTGTAGCTGGAACGCACAGTTTTTGCATATATTTCGCTTGTTCATCGTATCTCTCCATGGCATCGTAACCTTTTTTGCATGCTAGTACCAGTAAGTCATACAACGTAAGTACCGTTGGCTCGGTGGCGTAGCTGGGGCACTCCATGTCGGTTATGTTGTCACGTATTTCAGCAGGATAATCGGTATCCAAATATCTGTTCACACAATTATAATTATGCACTTGTTTTTTTTGGATATTCGGTATCCCACAACTATTTAAATCACTGTTTGATTCACTATTATTAGCACAAATGGGCACACTATCTTGAGTCGATGGTAGCACTTCTTCTTTGACACATTTGGGCACACTTTTTACATTCACAGTCGGAGTATCACAAATTGTAGACTGGAAATCCGGTGTAGTTCTTGCTCCAAGAGGCTGCTGGTTCAAATCCAGGGTGTTGGCTGGTCTTTTCTGGTCCTCAGGATAGCATCTGGGCTCCAGGGTGTTGGCTGGTCTTTTCTGGTCCTCAGGATAGCATCTGGGCTCCAGGGAATCTATCTTCAGCTTGGCTGGGGCAATAATTCCAGATATATTTCTCGCTTTTGGCTTTGCGAGATTGACGTCGTCGATGGCCTCGACGCCGGGATCGGCGATGGCGCCTTTTACAGCTTCCGTGGTTCTCGATACTATGTATTGAGTATTTAATCCACAGGACAGTTCAACGGTAGAGTCGGCGAAAGCGCCGGGGAAAGTTTCCTTCCTTCGCGGGGGAAAAGACAGATCACGATCGTCGCGGAGCAGTGGGAAAACACGTCCGCTCAGCTCGAGCTCCAAACAGGTTCTGACATAAATACAAGCGTCTCGCAACAGAGCTGCTATGAAAATGAGTAGAATCATCGGGGGCAAAAAAATCGAAATTCTTATCTACAATAAATGATTTCAGGATCTGCCAACTAGCGTTGTGCTCTCTATTAGGATTGCAGCAGGGATGGTGGCAGTTGAAATCACGAAATGTGAAAACGGATATCAAATTGTTAAGCTCATTGTAAGTGATTAATTTCCTGGGGTATTTGTAATTACCAAGAAAATTAAAATTTACCGTATGGTCACCTTTCTACATTTGTAATAAATTTTAATAATTACTTGATACATTATTGGTATATAGCAATACTCCACTAATTTTACTGGTGCAATTTTGCAAAATTAACAAAAAATGCAAATGTATAGATTTCATACATCAATGGCATGTTAACAAAGTTGATAGGTTAAATTATCCATAAAAATATTTGATAAAATTTTATATTAATAAATTACAATCGGCAAATATTCATGTGAAATTCATTTCATGATGACCACTTAATTTATTATTACTTATTTAAATAATGAACAATGAACCTTTTCTCTCCTGTTAATCGCTGTCCTCCTTTGCCGACTCTATTTCGCTGCCGCGGCTTCCGACATATGCTTGTTTTTTTACCAGTCACACATACTCAGCAAGATAGAAATCCACTCAATTTTTAGCTTTTGACGCAGCCATTCCACGTTTTATTGCTCCCCACGTTCCGTCGATTGTACTAGTATGGTCATCTGTATTCGGGTCCTTGAAATTAAGACTATGATTTACCTTCAGATGCACGAAGCCTTCATTAGAGAGGGAATCATAGCTCTTCCAGTAGTCTGAAATTATTGGGGAACCTGGAAGAATAAACACTTTGATTACATTCAACAAAATATCAGACATTCTACCATCCACAACTTTCATAAAGCATTTACTCATCTCACATTCAATCCCTCCCCCACGAACACCCATTTGCCTTCCGCACGTTTACCTTTAGGAATAAAGAATTGCGATCATATCTGAAAAGTGTACACCCTGAGGACAATTCCCTGACATCGTGAAAAGAATCAAAAACAATGATTATACTATTCCTCCAATTAATAGTCCTAGGGGCATGGTATATTCAAAATCCGACAAAACAACTGTATTTGCTGATACGCTTATGCAGTTGTTGCTCTGCCAACCATTTGATTACCTCGAAAACCTCCCTTTCATGTGGCAAATATAGACTGCCTATTTCGAACTTGAATATCACCGCTAATAGTAATATTAATATTGGTTCTAGCTTGATCTTGCGAAAACCTTCCCGCGCTTTTCACAGCATTCTACTAACCCCCTGTACATGGTGTGAGTCATCGCCAGATCGTTAAATACGGAAATAACCAGATTTCCAATTGCTAATTAGTGTATAGTATATAATTGCTGCAGTCGTGGCTGCAAATCATGTTTTGTGTCCTGTGTTGTATTATAACCAAGATTTTCAGATTTATTTATAAAAAATTATATCTTGTGCTCTTAACCGTTATGCTGTACCCCTCTCGCAATTACACACACCTGATTGGTTGTGCGTTCCTAGACTAACTAATCCCCGCCCTTAGAGGCGTGTAAATATTCTGTATATAGTTTCTCTTCAATATTCGGATTTTGTATCATATTCGGAGCTGTCATCAGCTCACGGTCTTTTGTTTGTGCATTATGTGTCTTCTTTCCACATTTTTCCATACTGCTGAGGTGTCCTATCTCACTCTGGAGTTCCTTCTCCATTTTTCTCATTTTACTTGATGCCGAGCTAAAGCCACCATGTGGCTGATACTTGAACAATCCGTATATCGTCGCCACACGTTTACCCCGAATAAATGTAAGCTTACCAAATTTAATTCAAACGAAATCTAAATAAATATACATTAGCCACGCCTTTTTATACCAAAAGATGCAATTATGAATACATGAGAAATAAGATCTAAAATATTTTGAAATTTTCTTCATCAACAACTATGCTTGATAATTAGTAAATTTATTTGCTATAAATTTTCATTATTCATTGTTTAAATTTATTTTACAGCCTTTATGAATCATTTATTGAATAATTTTTTCTTAATGTTAAATTTTATTTGATATATATTTACATTTTAAAAGAAAGAAGGAACAAATGTTAGTGGAAAATTTTGCTACCACTATATTTTTTAATAATAAATAATTATAAAATTTAAAACTACATTCACCTTATGCTCTGGTTTCTCTTCATTGAACGTGCTAATCTTTCGCCTTTTACTAAAGATTACCGTGGAGAGGAACAATTTAATGAGCCTATAACTAATTTTTGGATTCCCACCTCTGGTGGGATTATATTTAACAATAGAAATGAATAAACTTTCAAATTCTCTTCTCCATTCTCCTAGGCTAATGTAATTGCTGAGGATACGAAAAGACTCGGTCGCGCCTTGTACCAGCTGTTACTCTGAACTATCTACATCAGAACACTAGCGGATAGGGTAGTGTTCTGATGTAGATAGTTTACTAAAGATTACCGTGGAGAGGAACATTCTAATGAGCTTAAATAATTTTTGGATTCCCACTTCTGGTGGGATTATTGTAACAATAGAAGTTGATGAATTTAAAACTTTAGCACCTATTATGAATGATGATGGCTTATGAATTTGCTGAGCGTACTAAAAGACGTGATCGCGACTTATGCCAACTGTTTCTCTGAATTATCTACATCAGAACACATAGAGGACAACCTGGGGCTAGGTTTTTTGACAAGCGTCTCGAGACCGGGCCCGGAACGTCGGCTCCAAATGGGAATTCTAACGCATGCGCACTTGAAGATACAATTTCGGCTGGCCTTGCCGGATTTCTGAGGTTCCTAGGATCTAGGATCCTTACCCTCTCTTTAACAGGTTTGAAGAGTAGCTATATCTGTTTACTGTCTGGCTTTAAAATTGGGGATAAGTTGTACATAAGTGGGCGGAGCTTATGATTTCAGTTCAGAGTTAGACTCTGTTTCTTGGTTTACTTATTTCAAGGAATTTTAATATTTGTCTATTTCTTATTATTTTGAGCTTATTTATTTGAGAATTTAATGAATAATATGGTTAGTAATTTTTGCACAAGTGCTTGGTTTAGTAGTTATTACAAGAGTTAGTTAGAAATTCTTATTTCGCTACAGAATCCTTGATTCTGATTGGTTAGTAGCATAGTTTAATAATGTTAGATATATGAGTATGTTAGTGATAGTTCTGAATAATATAATAATATATACAAAAGTTTATTTCCTTATAAAATTTTTTTTTTTTCTATATACACGTTATTTTATTTTATATATATTTTTTTTTTTTTTTTTCTTATTTCAAACTTATATACAGTCTTAAAAATATTTACAATTTCTTAACGAATAATTCTTGTTAGTTTGTTAGTTAGGTTATTGCACTTGTGCCATTTATTTGAGCATGAGGCAGATTTGGGCAGAATCTGAGTAATGATCGGGGTCTGTATCTATTGATAGGGAGGTGTGCGTCATACGACGGAAGATCCATGATAGTGGGATTATTAGTTAAATGCGTTTTTTCATACATATTATTCATAATTTTCGCGAAAAATTGTCTGATTGTGGGTATGTTGAGTTCTTTTCTAATTTGCTTATTCCTGTAATACCAGGGTGAATTGGTAATTTTTCTTAATGTTTTATTTTGTAGAGTTTCAAGTTTTTTTAATTTGGTGTCGTGGGTGTAGCCCCAGAGTGGGCATGCGTATGAGATAAGGGGTCTGAGAAACGCTTTGTAAATGAGTACTTTGTTTTCCAATGATAAATCAGAGTCTCTATTTAGGAGGGGGTACATTGTTGCTGTAGTTTTTTTGAATTTGGCTGTTATGTTGATAATGTGTTTGTTCCAAGTCAGTTTCCTATCGAAAGTTATTCCAAGGTATTTTACATCATTAGACCATGGGATGGGGGAGTCGTTTATGGTGATTTGTTCTTCTGGTGGATATTTTAGTTTTTTCGTAAATATTATTGCTACGCTTTTTTGATTGTTTATTTGAATCTTCCATTTTTTGAACCATAACTCAAGCTCGTGTAGGTGAGTGTTGAGTGCTTTTATGATTTGTGCTATTTTTGGACGTTGTGCTAGGATAAATGTGTCGTCCGCAAATAGATGTAGCGATGTTAGCTTAGAGTGGGGTATGTCATTAATGTATATGAGAAAAAGTCTAGGGCCCAGTTTAGATCCCTGGGGGACACCTGCTTTTATTTCTTTTTTTGAGGAGTATTGTTGTTTGATAGCCACTCTAAAGCTGCGACCTGTTAGGTACGAAAAAATTAATTTGATAAGTAGGTCGGGTAGACCAATTTTGATTAATTTGTAGATAAGACCCTCAATCCAAACTCTGTCGAAGGCCTTGGCTATGTCTAGTGATACAGCACCAGTCGTGTTGCGTTTGATAACGAAATTTCGTGTGATTATTTCGCCTACTCTTAAAAGCTGGTGAGTGGTGGAATGCTTAGTTCTAAATCCATGCTGTTGTGGTATAATAATGTTGTTGGTTTCTAGAAATGTGTCTAATCTTTTAAGGATGATTGCTTCAGTTATCTTACTCAGAGTAGGCAAAAGGCTGATAGGCCTGAAATTAGAAGGAACTTTGTGATCGAGTTTTGGTTTTGGAATTGGGATGACTGATGCTGTTTTCCATGGTGTGGGGAAATATGCATGTTTGAGTATGGCATTGATTAAGTTGGTTAATCTGAATATCATTTTTAGTGGTAATTTTTTAATCATTGTGTTTGATACGTTATCAATGCCTGGAGCTTTGCGTAAATTTAGTTTGTGAATGATTTTATAGACCTCCGATGGAGTGGTGGGGGTAGTATCTTGTGTGTGTGTTGAGGAGAGATAGTGTTGAATTGTTTCCTCTACTATTTTTTCAGTAGAGAGTACTGTGATGTTGTTTGGAAGGAATTGCTGTTCAAAACAGTTGGCAATTGCCTCCGCTTTGTCTTTTTCTGTGTAATTCAATCCATTTGGGCCTAAAATAGGCGGGATTGTAATTGATTTGTTTTTGATCATACCAGTGACTTTCCATATGGAGTTGTCTTGGGTACTCAATGATCGTAGTCTATCTCTCCAAAGTGTTTGGTTATGAGCTTTGAGTTCGTTCTGAAATTTGCTATTTATTCTATTATATTCTTTTTTTGCGTTTGGATCTCTTGAGTTTTGAAAGAGTCTTCGTAGTTTGTTTTTCTCCTTTCTGAGCTCTCGGAGTTTTCTGGGTAGGGAGGGGTGGGCGTGGGGTTGTTTCAGTCTCTGTGATTGGTCGTTTGCCTCAATCACTTCTTTCGTGATTTGCACTGTCTCTTCATCAATGTGATTCTCCGTGTTTAACATTATTGTTTTAAATGGTTTATTTTCTAGTATTTTGGTGTAGTTTTTCCAATCCGTGTGTGTGTTTGGAGAGGTTGCATTTAGTTTGATATTAGTGTTGAACTCGATCATGATTGGATTATGATCAGAGCTGAGTTCAGTGAGTGTAGTAAGTTTTAGTGGGTAGTGTAGTCCTCTCATCACTGCTATATCTATGAAAGTGGCTGTTTTAGGGCCAAAATGAGTGGGTGTTGGGGGGCATGGATGCTAAGATCGGCTTTAATAGCAAATGATCTTAGTATTTTTCCTAGTTTGTTGTCTGATTGGCAATTCCATGCCCTGTGTTTTGCATTTAGGTCACCACATATTAGAATGTTGTGATTGATTGAGAGTAGGATTTCTAGATCCATATTAATATAGTTAAAATTTGGAATAGGTCTAATATAAGTAGAACAAATAGTAATATGTGGGAGTGAGGGTATAGTCAAAGTAACTATAGTCGCCTCTATGGTTTGGAGTGTGGGTGTGTCTACACGGTGATGTGGGAGAGATCTTTTGATGAAGATACAAGTGCCTCCGCTGGGTCTATGAAGGCTGGTTTTTCTATCATTGCGATAGATAATGTAATTGCTAAGGTTTATTTTGATTGGGGGGTAAGGAAAGTTTCTTGAATTAACAGTACGTCTGGGGAGTACTCATTTACAAATAATCGTAACTCATCAACCCTATTTCTCAACCCGCAGGCATTCCATGAACAGATAGTCAGACCAGTTGGATTTGTAGGCATTATTTATCTTGATGTAATTCCTGGAAGTATTCTGTTAGCCTAAAAAGTTTGTCCATTGGGGACTGTATTTGTTGGAGTTCATTTAAAACTTTTTTGAGGGGTATTCCTCTGAATATGCTTTGGATTTCTTTCATGATCTGCATTAGATCTGAGAAGTCTGAACAGTTATCGTTGCCTTGATTGGCTGAGCTATTAGTGGGAGGGGCTTGCTGAGGGGGGAGTACAGCGTTTGCATATGATACTCCTGGCTTAACAAAATTATCGTTGATAATATTGTTATTTTTATAGTTATTTTTTTGATTGTTGATTGATTTTGGTTTAGGCTTAGGAAACCTGGTACACCCTTTGTAGCTTGCAGGATGATTTCCTTCGCAGTTGCAGCATTTAGGAGTGATTATTTTTTCTTTAGGGCAATCTCTGGTGTTGTGTGTTTCTGCACACTTGACACATCTGGGAGCCATATGGCACATCTCCGCGCTGTGATGGAAGCGCTGGCAGTTAAAGCACTGCATCAGAGCTTTTGGGCCTCGATAAAATTCAATTGTAATGCCTGAGATGTGGCAAAGATTTGTAAGTTCATAAATGTTGGGGCTGGTTTGATCTGTGAAGATATGACAGAGGAAGAGGGGCATAGGAGCTCCATTCCTTAAGTTGGTCATTCTATTTATCCGATTCACTTGGAATCCTCTGTTTATCAGGTCTGCTTCAATATCTGAGATTTTCGTATTAAGAGGGAGTCCTCTTATGACAAATTTTTTTGGCTTTTCGTTTTTATTTCTGAGTAATATGTACTCAGTTTTATCCGCTTCAAGAATGGCTGTCAATTCTCTGTGGGCTATTGCCGTTTTGGTGAATATTTTTAGGTTTTCACCTGATGTTTTTGCTTCAAACTCATGTTTGAATTTTTGTTTTAGGGTTGAAAGGAATTCAACATGATTGTCCCCGTACCTGACTATGATGGGGGCAATTTTTTCCACAGGTTGGGGGGTATTATCGGGGTCAATTACCATCTGGTCTGATTTATCTTGTTCGGAGCTAAGCCCAGCGAACTGATTTTTGGTTGCTACGGGGGCCTGGGTGGCCGTAACCAACGTAGCTTTGGCGGTCCGTTTTGGTTTTATAAAATCGGTCTCATGCTCGTTTATTCTTTTTTTATTATTTCCAGCAGCTTTAGCTGGTTTATTTTGTTTAATTTCGCTATCCTCAACAGATGTAGAATTATTGTTAGTATTTAAGATTTGATCCTTAATATTAACTAAGGGGGGAGCCAGAACAGTAGAAACAGTATAGCTACCTGAGCTTGTAGACTTTAGAGTTTCTCTGTAGAGTTCGAGTGAAGCAATGTCTTTATCCATATAGTCAATTTCTGCCTGGTTTGGATGTTTTTCTGCTGTGCAGGGTTTCAATCCCATCAAACCCATCCTTAATCGTTTGTAGATTATGATTCGTTCATCCAAATCTGTTAACGATTTATTTCCTATTATGCTGTCCAGTTTTCCTGGGTGGATAATTTGCTGTTTTCCAGTTGTGTTTTCCATGTCCAAAATTCAGTCCAAGTCGTAATCCGAATGTGCGGTAAAAACTTTACAGTCTATCGTTAATAGCACTGAGAAGTGCTTTTGAAGTCTTCCGCAAGGGAAAAGTGTCGGGGAAGTGCCGGGGTGACAACCCAAAGTAATGAGAGACAACTCGGTAAGATCTTGATCTTGAGGAGCTCGCTGAGTGTACGTCTGTCATCTAAGGAGTCCAAGTCCCGAATGAAGAGATATGATTGAAGAGATATGAAGAGATATGATTGTATGAAGTGATATCGCACTTGAAGAGA
>JAJQOW010002235.1:0-21551 GCA_037975125.1 Latrodectus hesperus | reverse complement strand
GAGAGTTTTTCCGAAGTCGTGTTGGCAAGGTAAACTGTAACCGTACTTGGTATATTTTGGCGACGTTTCTTATTTAATACAAACCTAAAGAGGTAGTCTAAAAAGGGGTGTGGTGAATGGCGTTACCTAGTAGGGCGGTTGTAATAATGTAAGCAAATGAGGAAAACTCTAACAGAAATTTTATGAATCGAAAAGCAAATGAATGCAATAATGTTTAAAATCGCTTTCTATAATGATACATGTATTCAATTTTTTTCTCTTTAATAAAAGAAATTAAATATTTTTGAATCATAAATTGTTAATCACAGAATAATTGTAAAATTTATCTTTCTTTTAAATTGCATAAAATGTGTATGGAATAAATTCTGTAAGCAAAATAGGCCATTTATCTAATTATTTCTAAAATTAAATTTCTAATCTTATTTTACAATTCAATTTACTTTATCTAAAACCATGTTAATAATAAATTTTTATTTTATCAATTTAATTTGCCATTTATTTGTAGCTTCAGAATTTAAATTGAGTATTTAATTTCAAATCCTTTAAAAGTGTGGAATTAACTATGTAATAAAATGAAACTTATAATTGGAATAAATGTTTAAAGATTTGTACTCATCCAAAGAATAGAAAATTATTTTTTTGATAATCACCATTCATTGATTAGAAGTGAGCAAAATTATTTCTTTATTACTCCATCTATTACACAAAAATGAAAATATATTATTAATACTCATTCCAGAAAACAATAGTTTTATGTATCTGTTTTTAATCGTATCTTTTACGCATAAGTTTACACAAAAATAAGGCAGATTTTGAAGTTCAAATTTAATCAAATATTAAAAAATTGTTAATGTCCTTACACTGGAAAAAATTTATTGTCAGATCTGATAGTCATAGTTAATAATTTAATTTTTCTTGCTTATGGTATTTATATCTTTATAGAGTATCATAAGATTAATGTAATTTTCTTAAATCTAAAAATTAAAATTTCCTTTTGAATAAGCAATGTTTTTGCCTTATTTTAAATTTTTCTTTCAAAAGAAAAATACTCATTTTAGGAAATATATATTCAAAGAGAAATTCTCAATGATATAAATTATTAAAAAGTTGCTTGTTATAAAAGTATTTACCTTCAGCTAGTAACCAAATATAATTTTTCCATTATTTTCAAAGAGTGTATAAAATATGAGCCAAATCACAAATACTAAATAAAATAAAATTATTTTTCTTTCAGTAGATATATCGTTTAAAATTTAAAAGACATTCAATTTTTCCTAAAATTATAGCTGATGATTTAACTAACTTAAAAATTAATTTTCAAGATTCATTAATGTTGTAATTTTCAATAGTTATCCTAGAACAGAATTTAAATATTAAACAATTAAATGAATTTCAATAACCTAAATATAAATTGCGATTTATTAATACATTGTAATTATTTTGCAAAAATTTAATAGTTTCAAAAATTTAATTTCAAAATTTATAGTAAAAGAGAAAAGTATATCACGTTTGCACATTATCTGATAAAGAAGTAATGCTTCTGTAAATGTAATATACCTACAATTAAACTATATATATATATATATATATATATATATATATATATATATATATATATATATATATATATATATATATATATATATATATATATATATATATATAAACAAATGTTACTTAAAAATATTATCCCCGAAATGTACTGGCCAAATTGCTTTTTCTTAATAAGAAACAAAGCGTCCTTAGTTAAAATATTACCTCTAGTAATTTACAAAATACCTCAAAAAATAATAAAAACTGTACTAAAAATATGCAAATGATTATGGAAAAGGAGGAAAGTTAATGAAAAGAAACTTTATTTTTCATACTTTTTGCAGTTATAAATTTAAACATTTGAAATGTCTTCTATTTTAGTTTAAAGTTATATAGTCAAGTTATATAGCCGAAGTCAAGTTACATGTCTATAAAAAATTATAATATTGATTAATCAAATAAATCTTTTCTATTCCAAATAAAGAATATAATAACTAATTAATATTGTTTCGGCTGATAAATATGTCATCAGCACTTCTCTCTGGATGTAATTATTTACTATTTAAAAAAAATCAAAATGAAATTTTTTTTAAATATTTTAATTTTCTGAAATATTATTTAACATTCTATTAATTGTTTATAAGAGATTAGATCCTTTTATTTAACAAACAATATTTTATTAAAATTTTATATTTTCTTTTGTAAATATAAAATGTTAACTTTTAATTGTATTTTAACAACAATAGCATGATTAGATATAGCTCTCAAAAGAAAGGGGAAATAGCATGATGAGATATAGCTCTCAAAAGAAAGGGGAAATTTTATAAAATTAAAATATCATTAATGAAAAATTCTTAAAATTAAATTACAAATAAAAGAATTGCGTTAGATGTCCTTAAAATTTGCATCCTTACTAATCAATAAGAAACAGATATAACACCCTGTATAACACCCCCATTAGCTCTTGTCAAGAATACAAACGCCTCTAATTATTGATGGGACGTATTTCCGGCTTTACACTAGACCATCTCAAAATAATTTCATTGTAATGACTTACAGCGGGGAAGTCCATCAATCGTTGTCAGCTGAAGAAACCAACATGTGTTAGTGGTTTGCTTTGTGAATGTCCGGCTAGAAAATTTCTACAAGTCCCTGTTATAATTTTTTGCAACACTAAATATGAATTTTCTTTATTTAGAAAATATTATCCGGAAATTTATTACTAAGCAGTTTTTGTATTTAAATTCTAAAGTAAATATATATATATATATATATATATATATATATATATATATATATATATATATATATATATATATATATATATATATATATATATATATATATATATATATATATATATATAATTTTCTTCTGATATAAAAAAATAAAAAATATTAGATTGGATCAAATGATTTTAATCATTGCTCTAAAGTAGTTAAATGCATCATATCTTTCAAACAAAAAAATCAGAAAAACCTTTAAATATCTGTAGTAACTAGTTAATTCTTTGTTTAATTGATAATTAGCTTTAATCCGTGCTACATCAATATTATATTTCTAAAATCATCAAATAATTTTCAAAATCATTAAAAGAAGTGGTTTGAATGCTTTAATACTTACAAACTGAAGAATTTTAACAAAATTGTATATTTTTAATAATTAGAAAAAATAATAAACTAACTTAATTGCCTAACAATAGCTTTTAGGGGAAATAGTAAGCTACTGACTTCAGTTTAAATATTGGGAAAAAATGTTGATTGTAAGTTTTTCATGTTCCGAATGATTTCTGTTTCTATAATTTTGTAAAAAATATCGTTCCTTACTGGAATCTATGTTGTTATTATATTTATTTTAGTATTTCTTGAATTGTTATGCCTAAATATTAAAATAAATATATCTCACGCATGAAAATTGTTTTTAGAAGGAGAATAAAAGCAAAAATAAAAATGGGGAAATCTTAACGCTACTATTTAGAATAATAATTTAGTTATTAAATATTTTATATAAAACTGTTAATATCACACATTTTTTCACATATATTCAAATTTATTCTACATTAAATATTTTTCCCTTCACCAAACTATATCTACCTTGATATGCAAAAGATCAGAAGTAGTAAATTTCGAGAAGGATTGTTTAAAAAAATAATTTTGTAAAATAATGTTTTAACTTCCTTCTTCATTTGATAGTTATAAAATATAAATATTTTGCTTCACTTGATTGCATCAAATGTTTTTTTTAAATGGTTTTGATTAAAGTACTAAATATTCATAAAATACATTTTTGTGAGCATAAACTCACTAATCGGAAATAAATACTCTACCTAGTTTCGACAACATTAATTTTGCTTTAATGTTAACCTATTAAAAACAAGTATCTTAATTTATTATCTTACCGCAACTATAAAATTTATTTCTTATATTAAAGATACTTTATTCAAACTCAAATTTTTTAGCTTAATATCAGAATTTACTCATTGAAATTTTATTTCTAAAACACACGAAAGGATTGATCATACCATAGTGTTTATTTGTAATATTCTATTTCAGCAATGTAAAGTATAACCTTTAGTATTGCTGTTATTTATTGAAGTGCTTGAAAATAAAAAAGTAATATTTAAAATATAGTTCTTAAATCATTAAGTGAAAATATTTCTTTTACTGATGAAGGAAATTTAATATTTTCCGGAATTTGTAAGAAGCATAAACTTTTAATCAATGATTATATTTAGGGAATATTAGTTTAAAATATCCTAAAACTTACATAAACATTTATTAAAATAATTTTGAACCTCACAGTTAAGAAATTAAATAATTTATCTTGTTCTCTGCTGTTTTCCTTATACAAAAGAACGTTTATTATTACGAAATACAAACACTTTTTATGTATTTAAATTTGATCATTAATTTATGGTAACATCATTTTATTATGTTTCTGAAACAGATGTGCATTTTGTAAACATCTGTTGGAACAAGTGGTTACTAAGTGGCGAAAATTCTATACATTATAGAAAATTAATATTGTTTTAAAACTTTATTTTTTAAATTTGAATATTTGATTCCAATCAAAAATTATTAACCAAATATTACGATATAGAATTAAAATTAATTTCATCGTGTTAAGATTTACGTTTTTGATTATTTTATATCTCTCGATATATTTTCATGTTTTTAGTTAGTTCTTATAGATAAATGTAATAAATAAACCTTGAAAGTATAATTATAACATTAATTTGCAAATATTTACATTTAAAACATTTGTGTCTTCAGTAAAAGTATGCATCATGCTAATACCTAAGCTTTGTTTCCATTTTCAGATAAATATAATCTTGTCACAAGATATATATTCATCAGAAAAGATAAACGAAGCTCAGGTATTAGCATGATAATGACATAAATATAATTTTTCTATGAAAATAATTTCATTATGAAGAAAAATTTAAAAATATTAATTACAGTTGTGAATGTTAAAATTTTATTTAAAGTTTTATGATTCGTTTTAAAATCAAGTTTGATCGAATTAAATTAATTTTACAAAGTTATTTTTTAACGTTCAACAAAAATTCATGTAACCTATATTATTTTATTTACCTAAAAACATATCTTTTAAAACTAAGATTTTCCATTTTTTGTCGATCATTTATAAAATTATACAAGTATTTAAAATGATAATTCTACGAGCAAGCTATTCAATTTTTATATTAAAATTAGATTTAATGTAAAATTAATTAAAAACCTAGAAATCACAAGGATTAAATATTCTTAAGTAATATGGTTTTGTTAAAAACGATGAACTTGGTTCGAAAATTTTGACTTTTAAAAATCTTGATTTTTGGAACAAAAAAAAAATATATATCGAATTTCGTTTTCTGTCTAGCTCGTATTCTTTACATTTACTTATTTAAAACCTATTTTTAATTATTACAATTTATAACAAAAACCTGTTTTAGCTTAAGAGAAATCATTCTGGAGGAATATAATGAAATCGGGCATAATTATTGTAAAAAATAATGTTCGATTTATGCCGATTCTGCACTGTAAAAAATTAAAAAGATCTTAATGTATAAATTATTAAATCAAAAAGAAAATATGCCATTGCGTAAAACAATATGAAAAAACAAAAACAAACTCTTTTGAATAAAAAAAATATTTTAAAATCGTAAGAATGTCCTATTAAAAATTAAAAATAAGTAGACATTCATCATTGGTAAAGTAAACGACTGAGAAAATATCGCATAATCATGAGATAAGAATGTTAAAACTCTTGTCTAGTATGAATACCTGTATTGATTTGTTTGTCCTTAAACGATCTTTTTTACACTAGGTCTAATTAGATCGGGAACAACAATTAAAAGTCTAATTCCCAATAAGAATTTTACTCAATAGAAAACTTAAATACTGAGTGTATCAGTTTTTGAAAAATAAAAAATATTACAAATTTACATGTTTTGGCTGAGAATATTTATGATTTTATTATAAAAAATATATAAGTATATAATTCAATGCTCCAAAGAAATTAAATCTTAAACTCCATTGAAGCTTTTAACTTGCATAATCTAGTATGGTGAAGATGTTATTAAAATTATGAGTGTACAGACAATTTTTACTATTTCAACGTCAATTGTTAGCTGTGAACGTTCGTTCAGTAAATTAAAATTAATTCTGACATATACGATCAACCATGGGACAAAATAATTGGAGTGACTTAGCATTTTTAAGCAGCGAATTTGAAAAACTTGAAGTGATCAACACTGATGAAGTAATTAATCAAATTCATCATTAATGGCAAATGAAATGTATGCATAACTAATTAATTTATCCTAACTAACTGTTATTTATAAATACATTTAATCTATATATATTATATATTAACATCATTCACTGCTGTAAAATATACATTTTTGAAAATAATTATATTAATATGTAAAATTAATAATTATTTTAAATTATTTATAAATTATAGCAAGTTTTATTATTCTCTTGTTACATTTCTGAATCCAATTCTAGAGTTCTGATTATTTTTTATTCGATTTTTGTTGTTTCAAATTAAAAAGCATAACCTAAATCTACAGAACTATTTACAACTTGAATAATTATATTAAAGAAAGTGCTTTTATTATTTGCATTATAATATCTTTATGAGTTTATATTATATTACTATTTATTGTGGGAGAGCACCAAAATAGATATCCTTCAAATTCTCATGAACTGGGTAAAACGCAAACAGCATCTGTGTCTCGATAGATCATTTTATAATTGCTTACTTTATTGACAGGAGATATTCTGGTTCATGGAAAAGTGTTATCTCCCCTAGTTTGTTGATCGATTTTAAATTATTACCAGATGTGGGAAAAGCAGTTTAACTTCCTGTGGTATTTGTACTCAAAATTTCTCAAGGAGGCTGGTTGCCACTTTGGTTGCCAATTTTTCTTTTTTATGTTTATTCAATATCATGCAAAGAACTCTCGTTGGGAGCACTTTAACCTAAGCAAAATATTTTCTCAATCTTTTGTGTTTAAATAACCTTATGTTTTGAAATCATTATGTTAATCTCAACTAAAGTTAGGTGTAGAAAAATTTCTTAGCAACAGAAGGTACATGGCCATTTAGGCTAGGAACCTAACAAACACTAGATACACTTCTTCTTGCCACTTTGGATGACCGAGTTCCAGTGCTCCAGGCGCTCACCACCAATTTATTTGCTTTGACTGCCAATGGGGTGTAATTATTAGTCACAGGGAAAGATTTTAATGAGGATATAACAATTATTTCCATTTACCTATCATTTGGTTAATCGTCGAGCCATGTATTTTCATCTGGTATGGCCAAGCCGCGTGACATCACACTCATTCATATTCTTTATAAATAAAAATAAATAGGGACTATTTACAAGGTCAGATATCTTGCATGCATATTCTTGAATAATCCATACATTTAGTAGAGTTTATTTGCGGAAAATATTTCTAGATTATTTTAATTATAAAGTATACACAAACAGTAAATATTATTTCATAAATTGATATAAGTAAAAATTTCTTTTTTTTCCATACACTTGTTCCCACTATTTCTAGATTAGATTAGTAATATAAATACTTATACACACATTTTTAACAATATTTACAGTAATGGTCAGTAACGCTCTGCACATACATTTAGATGCAAGTAGTAATGAATGTGAATTAACTTAAAGAGATTTGCAAGAAAGAGTGATAATGCCTGAATTCTGACTCAGTTTGCTGAGTTTTCAGATCAAAATTTCTCAAGAAAGTGTGGGAAAATCTCTTGTCAAAATTAATTCTTTATGCACAAGAATAAACCTACAAATTGCACGGATGTTAGTAATAAGAGTTGAAGACAAATATCCATAATTATTGATAATAGTTTTTTATAAATTGATTTTTAGTTGTTACAACCCTTTAGTTTCTTTTGCATATTTGTAATTACTTATATAATCTTATGAACTTGCAAAACAAACTGTATAAATGAAATAATTAAAAATCAGTTAAATAAATATATACTTATGTGTCGAGATTTATGTGATCTGGGCAAAAAAATTGGAGATTAAATTATAAGCTCAGCAAATGTTACAAAATAAGTGGTTTTATTGCATTAACAAGAGTTAATATCTTATATTTGAATGATTTGGAGTTTGAATAATGAGAAATGCTGAATATGCTATTGCAAAAAATTAGTGATTAGTAACTTCAACATACAAATATACACAATAAATATATTTAATTCACAGGTTTAATTCAAAAAAATTTATTCCTTTATTACACATATTTAATTTTGGTAAGTAGGAGAATACATATGTAAATTATAGTATTTAATGATACTTATGTAATATGTTATATACTTTCATAAAAGATATAAAGTATAAATATGCTAATTTTTATTCATGTAATTTATGATTATCAGATATATTATGGCAAAAACAATTTTAAATTTAATTGCTGAAAAAATAGGGAAAATCATCAATAAGTACTTAAACTACCATGCCAGCTTCAATTTAAATTATCTAATTTCTCTTTTCATTGCTTTTAAAAGCACATGATGAGTTTTGATGGAATAATTTTATTTATAGAAGATAAGTAATACTATTGGTTATGTTACATTTAACTTTTTCATTTAAAGGTCCAAGTACTAATATTGAAATGTCATAACCACTGGTACCAAATGCATTAATAAAATCATTGTTTCAAAAACATGAGTTACACCAACAAGAAAAGTATTTATTTAAGTTCTTTACATCATGTACGCTTGGATGTAAGATATGATAGATTGTTGTCTATGTTTTTGTTGTATCATATTTATAGTTACTTATTGTGTTATGTTATTTACAAATATAAAAATCAAAAACTCTTTTATTTTCAGTTATTTTTACTAACAATAAATGTTTTTGATTTTTATATTTGTAAATGAACGTCTATTAATGCCGATGAAATACTTTTAATATTTGAAGAGAAAAATTGCAAAGAATTATTTTTTGAATCATTTTCCATTATATAATAAGACAATCGCTTTATAAAATTATCAGAAAACTCCTAATATATTTATGAACGAAATACCTTAGAACAAGAAAAACGCTGCTAAATATACTACGTTCACTCACATGTCATAATGATGTTTATTTCTCCACCTTATATTTCACCCAATCACATTTTCCCCGGGCAACGATAGCTCCGCCTACAGCTCATCGTAGCTGGGTTACCATGCTGTAACTGTAATCGCTTAGATTTGGCGAAGAAGGCGATGAAATGTGTCATTTGGCGGAGGCAACACGAGTACCCGTATATCCCCTTTAATTTAATTGCATTTCAGCTGTCATCTTTTGCACTCAAGAGCTAATTCAATCGATATGTGGTTTGAAATGAATTTCGAACCACACCCGAGATGAATTCATGAACTGCTCAACTAAATTTTCCAGCTCATTAAAAAAAGTGGCATACCCATTTTCCGATAAGCACTGCTTTGTAATACAATTTCTCGGTCATTTGGTGGTTTACTTTCTCCTTATAAAAAATTTCACAGTACCTGGGTTTATTAATATCTATTTATTTTTTTAAAAAAATTGTTGCAATTAAGAGAAGTTGAACATAAATATTTCAGCTTTACTTATCGGCACTTATTCAAAATCTTATTCACCATCTTATAAACATTCCTCATGTGATAATTTCTTGGATTTTTTTGGATTGTCATAAATGCAATTAAATCAAACTATTTTTGAATTTTCTTTTAGAGTTTCACATCAATATTTAATAGAATGTTAAGAATTTAACCATCATCATTATTACCAAAAATTTAAGATATTTTTGATCAATGATAATAAAAAATAAATACATAAAATTCTTACTGTTATTATCCAGAAATCGCTTACTATATTCCAGAAATTTAAGAGAAAATTGGGTAATCAAGATCTGGCTTATGATGTATTTGATTTTTGAGCATTTATTATACAAGTTGCACATTTTAGTGATGATTTCTATATCAATCGAGTTAGCAGCTGAATATTCATCTCTCTGGCCTTCGTTCAACAGTTAGTGAATATGGCTCTGTCTCAGGCTTGGATGACTGTAGAATTTGCGAATAAACTTCAATATTTAGTGATGCTCTAATTACCCTTTGAATGTTGTTAACCTAATTAGTAGATCTAATTAGCCCTCGTGTGCAAGATATGACTACTCAGCAGCAAACTTCCATATGAAAAATAATCAACTTTTTTGATTCTTGAAATTTTAATTTAATTTTGAAACATAAAATTAGTTTTTTCCTTTTCCTTTGTTATTTTAGTTAAAAATTGATATTATCATCGAAAGTTAGGTTTCATTATATTCAATATAATTCCTACAACATTTTGGTACTATGTGTTATACATAGAAAATATATTTTTAGGAGTATTTTTGAAAAAACTTTTAATTAAACAATCAAAAATTATGTTGTAATTAAAAGCTCTTTTTTCAACTTTATTAGCTCTAATTTCCCTTGCTTACATAAAAATGAAACATTATGTCTGGTTTTCCTATTATAATTCAAAGTATATTCTAAACATGATTGTAAATTTGGCTTTCAATTTTTCACTGTCTCTTGATCAATGGAAGTAAGCGTTGGTTTTGGATACCAATAGCAGAATCTATGATACTAATATATTATAGGATGTGACGTTTGTTAAATAAAAAGTTAAATTTCTTAAATTTATTTTCTGCACGAATATGAAATTATGAATAACATGAAATTATGTATTGTCAAATATCTTAGAAACAAAAAAGCCCAAGCAGAGAGCTTGAGATTGTTAGGTGAAAAATTCTGAATATTTTCTTGAGCGATAATACGAATAGTAGATTCATCTTCATCGAATAGTAGATTGTTAGATTTAAATCATAACACAGATGTTGGAAGCTTTACATGTTCTTTTTAGAAATATTTTTAGATATGTAGATAGCATAGTAAGTGAAAACTAATCTTCATCCATGTCTATTCCGCTGTTTGGTGGACAATCTTTATTTTTTAGCTTGTATTTCAGTTTAGATTCAATATTGTTGGCCACTTTTTGTTAATTTTAAGAAAAGATGCGCTATCCACTAACGGTCCAATATTGGTAGCAATTGTGAGTCATTAACACCCCACCACTGTGTGTGGACCAAGTTTCACGGAAACTTTGACCAGTTATGTTGCACATTTATTAATTTGTAAGCAAATTGTTAAGTAAGAAATCATTTTTCTCTTATTGATAAAATTTAACTTTTGCAGTAATTTCTCACTAGAGAGACGGAGATCGGGAATACTGATTGTCCGAGCTTGTGTATTGATAAGTTCTCATTTGGCATAATGAGATAATTTTCGAGTTACAAGAATTTGGAAGAAATTTAAGTTTGTTAGCTGGACACCAACCAAGAAGTAATGCTTTCAACGATATTTTACAAGTAACGTACTCAAAGAATGAAAACCAAATTAATCAAATTTCGAAGAAATTACGTATTGATCTCTATTTACTCTTTTCATTGAGATTCGAACCCTGATTTATTGAAAGATAAAATATATTATATTTTCCAGCATTTCATTTTTTAACCAATAAAAAAAGGAAGAAATATAATTAATTGAGGATTTCAGTTTGTAACAGTTGGTTAGACATGCAGCGGCCTAGTAACATTTTTCCTCTTTACAAATATTTAAAATAAAATAGGGAATGGAATAAATAAGCATTTAGGGCTGATGTCATTTCATCGCATGCATCTTTCGTACGAAGGCCAGCTATTTAGCGACAGGGAGGCCTTTTGTTTGTAGGAGTGCGTGACAACCTGTCCCACCCCCGGTGTCACATTTTGGGCACTAGGCGTGCCTCTGTTGCCAACTTAGGTGGAATAAAAATTTTTTTAAATATAATCACACACTATAGCATGATGTTTTTCATACATAACACTCCCACAGAGGAATTTCTGACCTTATTTTTCATGAAATAAAAGATGATTCATGCGACTGTGTGATGCCGATAAACCATTCAACGGAATTCTATGACTCATTCACGTTTAAAAAATATTGCTTAAATTAAATAATTTTTAAATACAGTTTTATTAGGCTGAAAAACATAGATCTTAACATGGATAAAATTTTTTATGATATTTTTCCTGCGAAATGGCGTACCTACATGAAAAGGCGCAAGTGACAACAATTTTAATTTGTTTATTCCATTTCTGATCCTGTTAACTTGGTTTTGGCAATGACTTGATTGCGTAATGAAACATGGCGCCTTCTACATGCGTCTTGTTTATCATGTGTTTGTTCTTGCTCAAGCACATTTTACATGCAGCTGATTGTCTTGAAATCTGTGATTCCAGAAGATCCTTCGAATTTAAAAATGTAATGATCTAATTAAATAAGATCAATATTTTCTGTGTTCACTCAGTATTTGTCTCGAATGAACTACGAATTATTGAACGGAATGGAATAAAACTGATTTAAAGATCTTCGTTTCTAATCAAATATTAACAATTTAAAATGCAATTTCTAAATTTTGATTACAGTAGCATTTATAATTAATTTAAATCTTAACAAACACTTATTTGAACTCTGTAAAACTGCTTATCCCAAAGTGTAATTGATTTTTCTCCGAGATAGAAATCTTGTCATTTCAAAAACCAAAAAATTGGATTCTTCTCACCTTTTCAAAATTACCACTACTTTAAAAATAGATTTCTTACTCAGAATCTGTTTTTGAAATATCTATTCTGTAGAATGTAAAAGATTACTTCTTTACAATTATTCTTATAATGTAATTTTTTAAAAAATAAATAATGGATATATTTTTTCTATTTTTTAAAAATGTTTCGTCCTTACCCACAGCAATATATTTGCACATCTAATGCGCCATCAATTATAAATGTATTGGAACCCTGGTGGAATGTGTTCGAATTTCATTTTATTATATGTATTCATATTATATGTTCGAATATTCAATAACTTCTTAACTACAGGAAACTTTCATGAGTTCTGAAACTCATTCAATGAATTTAGCTGATTTTATGCGTGATGGTAGTATTGCTGGCCATTAACAATAACAGATGAAAAAAGTCATTTTTAATTTTTTTTAAAAAAAGGCTACAAAAATTTTTTTGGCTCAAATAGAGAAAATGGCAGATGAAGAATTTTCTTTAACCATGAAATTTGTAGAAATATAAAACAACCTACTATTGTCTGGATCATTATATTTTATCGCATTAGATATCTTGGGCATATTTTTAGGTATGAAGACTTGGACTTAGTTAAAAAGGTGATCTTCGCGAATGTAGAAGGTACCAGTAAAAGAGGAAAACCTCGCACAAGATGATTGAATCGCGTAGAAGAGAATCTAACGACATTAAACATTAACCGTTGGCAGGCAGTAGCACCTGATCAGATTCGTTGGAAAAAAATTTTTTGAGAAGGCATTGGCCCTACAATGGACAGTAGCGCAACTGAAGAAGAAAAAAGCTATTCGTGAGATCCCATTTTTTAAGGCTAAACATCTTTATGAACAAATCTAAGTTAATAAGGCTCTCCGTGGCATAGCAGTAGAATTCCGCTCTTCCGACCGAAAAGTCTTGTGTTTGATCCCAGTCACTGTTGATGCTGTACTTCTGCTTTCTGCACACACTTGTTACAAATTTATAAATACTATTCGTATGTATCTTAAATTATCTCAGTCACATCGGAAATACTCAGATTTTGAGCAAAAATTATGCAATTTAGATGTATTATAATTTAAAAGCGGCCTTTGTAATGATGTGGCTACTTGGCCAAAAATAGACACTTCACCGAGGAAAAATACGTCACCGAAGCTCTAGGATCTATATAAAGCGAGATAGCCTAGAACCTGCACAAACTTGGCTAAACTCTTAGATTTCCACTCCAAGTCAGGAACAAATACCGCCCAGAAGAGGCAGTAAAGATGATCAGTGTTGAATGCTGGTCTAGTGCATAGAGGCTGTTGTCGGTTTGAGCTATTAGAGACTTCTGTGATTAGAAGCTGTTTCGATTTGTATTATCTGAATCGGAGCTGTGTAATCACGATTTTTACATCTGGAATTTCTTGCATCCTGTTGAATTTGCGACGAATAAAACTCTTGTGATTTTTAAGAGATTGTTTTATCGATTCTCAACCAACACAAATCCCAAAGCACGGTACTATAGTAACAATTGCTTCTGGACTTAATAATACTTAAAAATAACATAAATTTATATTATAAACTTACATAAATGTTATTTTATTCAAAATATATTAAATATTATATCACGTCTAACGAGGTGAGTGTTTAGGAGTTTGCAGGGTTTTTTCATTTGCAATACGCGTGTGTGACTCTATCTATAAAAATAATTCTCCTAAAAGACAGTTTACGTGGTAAATACTAAAATACCTTACAACGATCTTAGGCCGTTAGGTGCCAAAATCAAAGTTAATAGTAAATATCATTAAAAAATGATACATTCAAATATGATTATTTTTCTAATCATAATTTTTTCCCTAAACTAAATGCTCGTTTCTCATTGGAAATTAAATACTGGTTTAGTTAATGTACTTGGCTCACAAGTTTATAGTAAATTATATATGTTACAAAAGTTAATCATTATTGCTAAAATTTTCAGTTTAAGCAAAAAGACCAGGTGATACATTATAATAATAGTTACAATTTCTTAATCATCACATTTTCCTACACATTAGCCTAATTTCGTACACTTCACCTCCGCCGAAATGATTATGAATGGTACACAAACAAAATGTGTTATACATATTATATTTGTATTATTGAAATTTTTTACATAAAAATACTTATCTTTTCATGATAAAATAGCACATAAATTAAAAGTCATTAAAATCATTTAATTTCCTAGTCATGAGTAATAAAATCAAAAATTTGATATTTAATATAAGCTGAAAGGCTTTGTAAAGTTGTTTAACAGTCTTGCAGGAGGACTTTTCACAGAAAGTGCCCCAGTATTTTGTAAGAGCCCAGAAAACTTCCAACAAATGGGAACAACATCCATGTGATATCATGTAAGCAAACTGCCATGGAACTGTTGCCGGTGGACAAACTTTCATGACAAAAATCGCTCTTCTATCACTGAGTCACAGGGAACCGTTGAAATGTATTCTTTATTGTGATGAAATTAGGTGAGATTATTAGATAGAAAGACAAGTGTAGGAAACCAGAATATGGTGTTTTCAACCTTACCAAAAATCATTGTTTTATCCGGGACTATAAATTTCTATTAGTTAAGGATTACAATAAAATTAAATAGCATAAAAGAATGCTGTTTTACAAGCATAAAACTAAACTCTGTCGTTCGACAACCCATGTGGTCCCTGACCTATAGTTCTCCTCTCTGTTTTCTTGACCGAGAGCCTGGGATGCGAAGCATATGTCCCGATGATGTGAGCAGCCTAATGCGAAACCGCCAGTGTTTAGTTACCTAGCACGCTTGGTACTCATTTTATCGATCCACTGAAGGGATTAAAATGCTGAGTCGACCTTGCCCAGCTCGAGGATTGAACCTCTGACCTGTGATTTGAAACATTCACCAGCATACTTCCCTAAAATTGGCCCATAATTGGGCCATACTGGTTAAATGGAAAGTAATCGGGTGGCAGTATTTATAATTTAGAAACAGGGACCAATCAAAAGAAACCCAAAACGTGACCTGCAACCTACTAGAGAAATCATTTCACTTGGAGGACATTGTGTCCAATTTAACGTGGCCAGCCGACTTTTTTGAACGGGATGGATCATCGGTTAAGCCGGAATTTAAGCAGGGTTAAGCCAAGCCATCATGACCTCTGCATTTAATTTGTTAACGGCCCCTCCCAGTCTTAAGTAGAAAAATATATCGTTTTCGTGTTATTCAATACTCTAAGAAAGAAAGCATTGCGAAAATACATTTGTGAAATTCTCTTTTAAAAATGATCATTTTGTCTATATACCACTGACTTCATTTGCTTTAGATTTTAATAATACAATTTTGTGAGAAAAAAAATATGCTTTCAAAACCGTTTACGCAGATGATGTGGCATTCATTCTAACTGCATCGCTTCATCAAGAAGGCAGTAAAATATGAACGTGACATTTCCGCAAACAGCTCATAACTCCTGATATCAAGTCTAATTTTGTTAGATCAGCTACACTCACCGACATTCGCAACTGAAGTCCAAACATGCGGCATCGAAATCTTGCTCCAATTTGCTATTTTCAATTATATTATTTATTATTATTATTATTATTATTTTTTTGATTTGGGAGCTATCAGAAAAACGTTGGAATTTGCGTTGAATTAATATTATCTAATAATCTAATTGTCTTGGAAATATATTGTTGCTACATTACTTTATAAATTAGTAAAGAAACAAGTCTTAACGCAAGAAAATGTAAATTTGCTGAAATACGAGGGTTACTCTGAAATTTTTGAGATACACGCAGACAAGAATTTACAAAGTAAAAATAACGGTTTAATTTTAAAGTACAAAGTATTTTAACACAGAAGACGATTTTTTACTGACTTACTTCAACTTGTTTAGCGTGGAATAAATTTTAAACTTCGCTCTATGATTTTCTACAATTTCAAAGCAGGATTAAATCAAGAAGAATGCGTTCAACGGTTGCAATTAGCATTTAGTGATGAATCTCCAGCTCGTGCTACTGTATTCAGAAGGTTTAGAGAATTTAGAAGAGGTCGCAAATTTTCTTCACGATGAAAAAAACACAGGAAGGCCGCCGTCGGCTGTAATCCCGGATAATGTGTCTGCCATACGAAAAATGTTAATGGATGATTATCGCTGTACCTATCAAATGATACAGAAGGAACTTAACATTGCATCCGCAGCTAGACACAAAATCATTCATGAAGAATTACATATGAAAAAAGTAGTTTGCCGTTGGGTTTCCCATAATCTAACTGAGCATCAAAAAGAGGAGCGTGTCAGAATCATTAAAGAAACTCTTAATATGCTGAATGATGGTGGCCACCGCATCATTTCTAAAATTGTAACTGGTGATGAAACGTACACACTGTTTTTTGACGTTCCAACACGTCAAGAAAGTAAAGTATGGGTCTTTGAAGATGATCCCACGCTGACAATGGTGAAATAACAACGCGCACTGAAAAAAGTGATGTATGCCGTTTTCTTCAAAAGTAGGAGATTGATCAGAGCCATCAAGTTGGAAGGACAGAAGACAGTAACAGCAAACTGGTATACCACTAAATGTCTTCCAGAAATTCTACAAGAACTGAATGTTAGGGGACTAATGCTTCACCATGACAATGCATCTTCACATACAGCCGGATTAACAGTTGAGTTTCTTAAACAAAACAAGTTAAAGTGATCGAACATCCGCCGTGTTCACCTGATCTAGCTATGTGCGACTTTTGGTTATTCTTTAATCTAAAAAAGAACTTATATGGGCGTCGTTTTCATTCAGAAGAAGAGATTGATGTGGCTATAAATGCATTTTTTTCATCTATTCGAAGAAATGAATGGCTTGAGGGCATTTAATCTGTGAAAAATTCGTCTACAAAAGTGCATTAATGCTGGAGGAGACTACTTTGAACACACCTAAAATTTTGTAAGTATAACTTTAAAAACCTAGTTGTATCTCAAAAATTTCAGAGTGACCCTCGTATAAGAGGTTGTTTTCAATTATGAAAGTTTATACAGTAACCAATAATATCGTCTGGATTTGCCATGGTAAGATTGCAATCTTCAGTGTGAAAGGTCCCGGCACAATTCGTTTGAGAAACAAAAGAAAAGAGATGTAGAGTGCGTGTTTTCTACATCCAAATCTGTCAGGATGAATACTCTGCTGAGACTGCCTAAGACTGCTGTAATGGCCTGCACGTAAACGGCCTAAGACTGTTGTAAGGCATTTTTAATACCCACCGTGTAAATTGCCTTCCAGGAGGACGTTTTATAGATAGTGGGCATTACTCAAATTTTGCAAAGGAGGAAGCCATAAAACATCTAAGCACCCATCTTGATAGATGTACCCACAGAGAGCAATATCCATTTCCCGTTGTTTAACAGTGGCTTGGATCGAACGTTGGACCCTATGCTCCGAAAAGCTTCGCTAATACTCCGTTCGCACTGCACTTTTATAAAAGCTTTTAAATCTCAACAGAGCTTCCTCGCGATAACAACTGTGATTTAAGTAAGTCGGAACTGATTTAAATACGTTTCAATTGATTAAGTACGCTATTTTCTTTTCTGCTATATTGTTGTCAATGTTTGTTGAAAAATCTGAAGTCGATGAAAATAATATAAGAGAAACAAAGTATTAAAAATAATGAAACAGAAACATTTATAAAAGTATTAAAAAGTATCAAAAAAGTATGATTGAGAAGAAATAGATTTGTCGATGACATTCTTTGGTTTCGTGTTCATCATTTGAAATATCATAATCTCAAAATTAACGTCATTTTGGTTTGTAAATATTTTAAATATATGTCAGCTAAAATAATTAAAAAATATCAAATAATTTACAACATTAACTAAGAATAAGTAAGGTTTGGAAGAAAAACAAATATTTCTCTTTAATCAGTTTCGAATGAAAAGCAGCACAAATACTGTTTTCAGTGTGTTTAACTTAAAATCAGTTTAAATTAACTCTAAATTGATTTAAAAAGTACAGTGCGTTGGAGGTATAAGTCAGGTGATGTCCGTGGTAAGTTTTCCGCTTGTGCCTTAATGTTCAATGCGTTGCGGCAAATAATCTTCTGAAATATCGGAATAACAGTCTTTAAGTGCCAAATAACATAATGTCGAAATTACTCTTATTTGGCACTTAACCGGCTATCCCGAGGTAACTCGGGCAACCAATTCTGTGCGTTTTCCGGCTATCCCGAGCTCCTTGGCTTCACTGCAATGCTTCAAATTCAACCCCCAGAATTGACGGAATACTGTGAAATCGCAGCTGGGGAAATTATTTAGAAGAAGAATGGATCTAGTGTTTGTTAGGTTCCTAGCCTAAATGGCCATGTACCTTCTGTTCCTAAGAAATTTTTCTACACCTAACTTTAGTTGAGATTAACATAATGATTTCAAAACATAAGATTATTTAAACACAAAAAATTTACGAAAATATTTTGCTTAGGTTAAAGTGCTCCCAACGAGAGTTCTTTGCATGAGATTGAATAAACATAAAAAGGAAAATTTGAATACACATTACAAACAAGAGTGCAAAAAAAAAATTGTTAAATTACAGTTATATACATAGTATTAATATAACTATATAAAGACAAAATATTTTTTTTATTCTATTATACATACATACATAAAAAAATAAAAAATAAATAAGAAAGAAATATGTATATAAATACAAATTTTTTTCCTTTTCTTTATTTTATTTTATTTTATTTATTTTTTTTAAGTATAAGAAGACGAAATTATTTATTTCTACTTTTTGGGAGGCGAATAGATAAGTTTGAATGTGGTTTAGCCCGCAGAACCGCCCTTGGCCTGTGGAAATTGGAAAGTTCATAGAGACTGTAGTTTTCAATTGCTTGAATTTCCGAGTTATCAATTTCATAAAGTTTGTTGTAGAAGCGAAAAGCAAGGAATTGGACGTATCTTGATAGGGGAAGGACACCCAAATTGTTTCTGATATGTTCGTTTCTGATGTAGAAGTCTGATTGAGTGATCAGTCTAAGAAATTTACTTGCTGACCCTCAAGTAGTTTCAGGTTCGTTTCCGCAGCACCACCCCAGATTGGGGCTGCATAGGTGATAAAAGGGCGAAGGTATGATTTATAAATCAATAGCTTGTTAGCCATGGAGAGCATTGATTTGTAGGCAATTAAGGGGTAGAGTGAAGTTTTGGCAGAAATAAATTTATTCTTAATTTTATTAATATGGGCTTTCCAGGTAAGTTTTTTATCTAACGTAAGACCGAGGTACTCGACTTTATTTGACCAGGGGACCTAAGAACCGCTTAGTTGAATCTGGGGGTGTAGAGTACGTTTCCTAGTAAAAATGACAGCAGTGGGTTTGTTTGGATTGATTTTAATTTTCCACTTATTAAGCCACTCTTCAATGGCCATGAGGTGTTCAGTAAGGGTAGCACGGATTTTCCAGTAGGGAACTTATTTACTGAACGGTTACGGTTGATTTAACTAATGAGAGCGAAATTCGAAAGTGTTTCAAGGAATTACAGCTATTTTTACTTTTCTATATTTATTCGCATTTAGTTCTAGTAATTAAAAGCTATCTAACAATTGAAATTTATAAGCAACGTATATAATACTAATTTTAACTTTTTTTATCAAGTTTTTAAAAAATTATTAATATATTTTAGTTTTTTCTTTGTATAATATATATATATATATATATATATATATATATATATATATATATATACACACATATATGTATATATATATATATATATATATATATATATATATATATATATATACAGGGTGGCGCACGGCAGACGGATGAACATCAAAAGTCAATAAAACACAAAATATTAAAGAACAACGATATTTTTAATTTTGTTCTCATACACTGACAAGGGAAATTAGAGTTTAGACAGTTTTGAATAAAATATCGCCCAAATGGCGGCCCTCACACTCCACACATTGCCTAAGCCTTTTCCTGAAATTTTCATCGACTCTTTCCAGCATTTCTACAGGAATCTGTTGGATGTTGGCCTGAATGTTGCCTTTAAGGGCTTCCAGGGTCCTAGGACGATCGTTGTAAACGAGGGATTTTAGGTAGCCCCACAAGAAAAAATCACTGGGAGCCAAATCTGGAGACCACGCTGGGCAGTGGAAATTGCCTCGCTTGGATATGAGGCGCCCAGGGAATCGGTCACGCAAAACATCCATACAAACTCTTGCCGTATGGGCCGTGGCCCCATCCTGCTGAAACCAGATATCATCCAGGTTCATCTGCTCCAGTTCAGGTAAGAAAAATGTCTGGATCATATTGAGGTAACGTACAGAAGTCACATTTGCTGCTCGATCATTTTCTTCAAAAAAGTAGGGCCCGATGATCCCCACCCTCAACAAAGCACACCAAACTGTGACTCTGTCAGAGTGTAGGGGCCTCTGGTGGAGCACCATAGGGTTTTTCCCACTCCAGTAGTGCATGTTCTGTTTATTTACCCAACCGCTGAGGTGAAAATGTGCCTCGTTAGAGAAGAAAACAACAGAGTCTGGAGGCAACGCAGCAAGCATGTTTTCGCTACTGCGTTGACGTTCTTCAAAATCCAGTGGTTTTAACTCTTGGGCAACAACCATCTTATAGGGGTGTAAATGGAGGTGTTCTTTGACGGTTCTTTGAAGGGAACGTCTTGAAATTCCAAGGGCGCCAGCCTGTTTACGAATGGAACGCCTAGGAGCCTGCTCAACCGCAGCTCGAAATCTCTCGATGTTTTCCGGGGTTGAGACAGTTCCCCTAGGGCCCCTCCTTTTGAGGACACATTTCCTGTGTCCCTAAAGGCTTTCACCCACGCAAGAATTCTGTTCCGATTGGGAACTCGACCGCGAGGGGCGATAC
>JAJQOW010002234.1:0-21554 GCA_037975125.1 Latrodectus hesperus | reverse complement strand
TCACAATTTCATTTTCTATAAAAATTTCTTCGAGTCTCACAAATATAAATAAATAAGATTTCAAGCAAAATCTTCTTACACAAAATGAAATAGTTCTCTAAAATATAAAGAAAAAAATTGAACTTTAAGAGAATGATATTTTATTCGAGAAATATGATGAATTTTATTCCCAGAATGTTCATCATTCAACGAGGAAACATAAATAAATAAATATACATGTATGTATGTAAACTAATATAACCAAATTTTTATGGGCTGAACTGATTTATATATATGAAGAAATATGGTTTGCGGACAAAAAAGTTAGCATCTTTAAAAAATGTATGTAGCGCCCTCTGTCTGCAGCGCCACCCATGGCATCGTCAACGGGAAGCCAGTCCCTCTCCAACAACCGACGGTGTGAGACATGTCCATATGACTCTCATGTTTATTTTCTTTTCTTCAAATTTAAATGTTTTAGTTGTTATTTAGTATTATTTGTAGTATCTGTGTGTATCTGTGTTGTGCTCAAATTGTACCTAAAATTGTAATAAAATATTTTGAGCTATTTAAGGAACCGATTTCTTTGTTCCTATTAAACCAGCTACATGCTACACGCTACATGTATTAATTAATAATGATTAAACATTTTTTCAGTGTTTAAAGGCTACCCGCGAAAATCGCTTGCAAAGTAAAAAACATTTGATCATTGTTCATTTTTAATTCAGGGCATTTTAAAGAAAAGTGTGTATAATATTCCCTAAGAGACATTAGGAATAGCAATCCAATTTTAAAACAATCACATCAAAGATATGAAAAGAAAAAAAAACCATGCATTTCTCTCTGAAATGGGCACTTAAAAGTCATCCAGGTTTTTTCCTTTGCGATATAAGAATATCTACCAATGTGTATGAAATGCTCTTCACGAAAGCAAAATACACGTTGGATATAAAAAATGTCATATGACGATCTTAGGCCATTAGCTTATCCACAATGCGATGCCAAATACGTTCAGTTGACTACTTAGTGAGTAACTTTTCAAATTTCAACTTCCAGTTAAATGCAATTAACTGTTGAATAACGGCTATGTAATTCTAAAGTGATATCAGTTAAGGGCAAATTAGACTATATCTGACTTGAAAATTATGATTTTCAAAAACGAATCATGTTTTTCTCCATCTCTGATGGTCTCTGCAAATATGTTTGGGTTTCTCAGTTCATGTCATTGTCTTATTATATGGATAAAATGTCATTTATCAATAAAACAATGTTCACTCGCATACTACGAAAACGTTTGTAATGATAGAAAGTTCTGCTTTTTTCTGTGGGTTCACAAACTGATCTTGATTCCAAAGAACAACAATGTTCTTTTGAATCAAGATCTTGAATCTTGTCAGCTCATTAAATCTTGATTTAAGAGAACATACTTTGGCAATAATTGATGAGGCTAATTCTGTCAAAAAAGGAACTCCTTAAATTAAAGACTCTTTGATATATTTATTTTGGAATCTACAGTTAAGGCATTCGATGACTTAAACAGCTTCATACAATATACTGAGTATAAGTCTTCATAACTGTAAAGGGTGAATCGACAACATAGTAAGGAAAATAATCTTGTGCTGTGCGACAGAAGAAAATCGGCCTGATTTTGTAGTCCATAATTTATTTATGGAAATATTATACTTATGTGAAATTTCATAATCACACCTATTTTTCCGGATGCAAAATGTTTTGAATGGATTGAGAATTTATTGACTTATTACTAGTTAGGACTAAGCAATTTCAGTTTACTATACTAGGGATAGTGTTGATTTCCAATGATCATGGAGTTTCATATTATCTCATACTTGAACAATGTAATACTTGCAGTGTACTTTTTTTAGAACGCGTTTCTTTGGACATAGACATCTGGTTACATTATTAAAGTAAATGATCTGATCTATCTCTTTTTAATTATTTTCTCTGGAGTACCATTAAACAATCATTAAATTCTAAATTGGATAAATAAAGTCTCGATAATCTTTATTATTGCAGTTATATTCTAGAAATTGAAACGTATTCGCAAAGATGCTTATCAATGTAGGTAATCTAAATATCTTTATGTGTATCAAATGCGATTTCGGACACCTAATTTGATGCTTATTAATCATATTGTATTCTTTTGTTAGATAATAAAATGTTTCAATTTGTTTTCTTTATTTGCATAACGGAATATTTTCCCCAAGATTTACAAATATATATATATATATATATATATATATATATATATATATATATATATATATATATATATATATATATATATATATATATATATATATATATATATATATAATATATATATATATATATATATATATATATATATATATATATATATATATATATATATATATATATATATATATATATATATAACATCTATCATAAATATTTACTTGAAGACTCAATGCTAATTTAATTTTAATAAGCTATTAATAATCGTCTTGAATGTCAAAATAAAGGACAATGCCTTATCCAGTGAATAAATGAAATGCAGCGTAACTAAGGGGTGATCTAGCCCACTTACCTTAAAAACTAAACGATGCGGGGAAAAAATTCCTATTATAAAGTTAGAGATTAAATGCAATTTATTATTAACCAAAAAATAAAAAAGGGGAAGAGAGAGAAAGGCTTTGTTATGTTATCGAAATGTTATGCGATTATATTAGTTAAAAATCTGTTATCTATTATTTTATAAAATATGAAAGAAACAACCGAATATGAAATAACATTTTATATTACTTTGATTGAAACAATTCTTGGTGTTCAATCTTATTTAAAAGAAGTCTGACTGTATAGAAACTAATAAATGCATCATTACTAACATAATTATTTATCAAACATAATTTTCATGAATTTACATTAGCACCCAAAAAAGAGTTCTGAGAAAATTTATTTAACATTTTTATTTTATTATTCAATGTCTTTCTGATAAATAATTGGTGATTGCTGTGAGAAATAACCAATACATTCACTTAAGAAACCAGTAAATATCATAAAAAGAGCACATAGTATAAAAATGGGAGAAATATTTTATGGATTTGGTATGAAGAATTAATGAAGTTATGCGAAGTAAATGTTGTAAAGATCAGAAATATAATTTGATGAAACTTGAAATTTTCCGGGACAGCTAAAATTTGCTCAGTATTATGTAATACTTTAGTTATGTTTTCTTATTTTCCAAATAATATTTTGTGTTTATTAAAACAACTGTCTTGTTATAAGAAAAATCATCGTTATTCTAGAGAACCAAAACTCTCACAACTATTGGTAAACCACAATAAACTGATCTGATTTTATCCATGAGCTGAGATTCTGTTACATAAATCACTTGTCTTTCATATATATATATATTATTCATATGCTACTAATCTGTTCATATTCTAAAGATAAAAATTTCTATTGGTGATTTTTTTTTAGTAAAGATAATTTCAAATAATGAAATTTTTGAAGAATGCTGATAAATTAGTAAATTATTCGTATTTTAGATACTAATATTTATTTTTCAGGAATTTGACTCCGATTTTACATTAATTCCATTGCACGAATAATTACTAAAAATAATTTGTCATGGGAAAATTTGTTTCATTCAGTTATAATTCCCATAACTACAGTATGTTCGAAACTGCCATATAATTTTAAATAAAGGGACAATTATTATACAAAGATTGTTTAAGTAAATATATTGCGATTCACCGTTTTGTAATTAGCTACGTCGCATAATAACGATATAATTAATGTTAAACTTCGAAGTAAATTGAAGATTGAAATATAGATTGTTGCTAGAAGGAGCAATTATTAGTTATTGTTCAAAATTACGTATTACTATTAATTATTTCCTAGTGACGATATTATTAAATGCTATTCAAATGATAAAATGGTATTTCTCCTTCAAGAACTTCAGATTTAGATGTACGATCTAAAGAATGCAAAATTTTATTCATAAATTATTATAGACATAAATAAACGTATCATAGTATTTCCTTTAGAAACATCCTAAGAGATATTGATAAAACTTTTTTTATGTGTCGTATGTTAGACAAAAATGTTTTTATTTTTCTCGCAAATTTAGATTCCTATGGCTTCACAACATCAAAATAACAGAAAATGATATTTCTGATTGTAGAAAATTTTTATCAAATTATATCCTAGGAAATGTCAAACAATTTAAATTAAATTCTAAATTTCTGTTTTAACCATGCGTTCTATGGAAGAGGGTATTCGGCAAGTTTTTGGTATTCGTCACTTGAAGCACGTGAATAAGAACAAATATTTATGAAAAAATCTTTCTGGAATATAAAGTGGACATTAAAAAAAAGATTTACCGTAGCTTTCACGATGCTATATCGTAATAAACATTTTAATAAAACCATGCCCTTCGGAGTAGAAGATTCCGGATTCAAATCCAGTGAAAAAAAAACTGGAGGGACATTACTTTGCTTTCTTGGACTAGTCACATATGGTCCAGTATTAGTAAAGAAATTCTTTGATAAACTGAAGTAAAACTAACTTGAAAACACATTGTTTGACAGTGCACTACGCAAATTGAGTGGTTAATTCATTATTTAAAACATAATCGGAATTGTGTGAAAAATAATTATACATGAAGAGAAAAATAGCATCACAAATAATTTTCTGTATCAAGTATAAATATGAAAACGTATTCAAGCATTTTCATTCCATGCCTTTAATAATATTTTGGAAAAGAATAAAAGGTATACTTTAAATGTTAATAATAATTTAACAGAATAATAAAATACGTAATTCATCGATCGAAAATTAGAAAGTGATGGATTGTTATTTGGTTATACTAAAATTATAGCTACTCTTCTGAAAAAATTATGATGCTTATAAGCATTACAAACTATGAAGCTTAAGATGAAATTATTCAAAACACAAAATCAACGTAAAAATGTAATATTTTTTCTTAATTGCTCTGTATACATTTTTATTAAATATACTGAATGTCAATTGGTTAAATTAATAGAAGTAGAATATGAAAATTTGTCTTCGTATAATATAATATACGCGCACTTATATGCACTTCACTTAATTTTACAAAAACTACAAAAGTTGTTATATTTTTTAATGAAATTTGAATTCTCTATATAAATAAGTATCCTCAAGTATTGTTTTGATTTTGAATAATACTTTTTTGTTATCACCACCAAAATCTGAAAATTCTCTTAAAATTTTCTATTTATTTTTACTTGTTTGTTTCCTTATGTTTAATTTTCACACTTGAAGTCAAACTTGACCGGAGAATAAGAGACTTACAAAATGGATTCCGAGCTATTACAATTATCTACCGTTATTAACAAAATCACCGTTAAACAAATTGAATTTCTTTCTCGAGACAAATGAATAGAGTCTTCTATCTATGAAAAGTTCTCTTGCAAGGAAAGATATGTCACGTTTTAGTGATGTATGTCTCACAATGGTCTCTCCTATACACTTTTAGAGATTAATCACCTCTTATAGAAATTAAATCCTCTATCTGTTGAACTAAAAGTTACTTCTCTGGTGAGATTTAAACACAGAAAACAAAATCGGAAGGAATAGGGCTATTCTTGTTTGAAGATTGAATTTTAAGGCACAAGAATGTTTTCGTAATTATTCGCTCTTAAAACTTTGAACCAAATCAAGACATATCACAGATTAATGAGATAATAGTCACACAATATGAATTTTGTCATTAATTATTCAATCATTTCCTTAAAACATAAAAAGTTAATAAATTGAGTTATAGAAGCATAAATTTATATAAGATTGGTAATAAAAACATAAACATTACTTACTTATATAATGAAGTAAACGTTTTTCACGGTAACAAAACTTTTAATTTAATTTAAACTTTGTTCAATTATTTGCCTCTTATAATATTTCAGATTTATTACTATCGATTTACAGTTAAATAATTTAGAGATTCACAACTGAGAAATTTTACTGTTGCATTAGCTCAAGGAATTAGCTAAAAGGATTTTTAATTCTTATGTGTATGTTATTTAGACAAAATTAAAATTCCACTGATGTCATTATTATTGTTTTTTGTATTTAGACAAAATTAAAATTCCACTGATGCCATTATTATATTTATGAATCCATTATTAGTCTAACTGAATTATTGATTTAACCCGCAGAATCAACACATAAAAATTACAATTTTGTCATACATATATATTTCACCCGCCATGCAATTAAAATAAACATTTTGTGAAAATGATCACAAAAGAAGAACATTAATAATAAAAGGATGTAAGCCTTATGATTAAAACGATTACAAAGACTATTAATCATGCATCATCTACGTTGGTGGTATATTTGTTGATAAGTGAAAAAGAAAAATACACATAGTATTGCAGAAAATTGTAGTTCATTTGTTTTAAATTACAATTGTATGAATAAAGTATGAATGGAATCCTTTTTGCTTTGCCACGTTCATATCCTTAGTAAAATTTATAAGATTTGGAATAGTCTTTTAGTAAAAATGTAATGAATACATAGAAAAATAAGGGATTTTTTATTATTTATATTACAATGCTTATAGCTATTACATGCATTTTATCTTTTAGAAAAAGTCTATTTTCAATTGTAATCCCTATTTTATGGGTCGTCTTGGTAACTGTTGGATACCACTCTGATCTTCAATTGAACAATTTTTGGACTAGACTTGGATATCAGGCTTGAGTATATGTTCTAGATAGAGGAATTCACTTTAAATTCTATAAATCTCAAGTTTAAATTCTAAGGTATTGAAGGAATTTTCGTGTGCAAAATATAACTTCCGAACAACAAACCAATCAATTTGCACTCGCATTACAAAATGATTTTCAATCAGTGAACTGGCAAAAAATACTGATTGATTAAATTTCTCAAATTCTGACAGAATTATGATTTAAGCAAAAAATGTTATCTTCCACATCATGTGAAATAATGTTTTAAACTTACTACCGCATTATCAAAATAGGATGAAACTCAAAATAGGATGAAAAATTTCTAGATAGTGAGATGTAACAAATCTCTCTAATTCAAAATAATTGTCCTTCCTTTTAAAAAATTTAATTGTATTTACAGTTTAAAATTAATATCGGGACAATTAAGCTTTCAATCAAAAAAATATGTGAAAGAAAATATGGTTAAAAGAAACAGGGTGATCCTTGTATGGGGGCCAGGGCATAAAGGTATCGAAGGCAATGAAAGGGCTGATGAGCTTGCTAAACAAGGATCGTCTTTTGTTCCCATTTGTCCAGAACCTTTTTGTGGGATCAATTTGAAGACCGCAAAAACCAATGTTCTCAGATGGGAAAAACGGAAGATGTATGAAGCTTGGCTCAACACTCCTGGTCAAACCCACACTAAAAGTATGATCTGCGGATCATCAGCAAGGATTGCCTCTGAAATTCTAAGATGCTCTAGGCAGAAGATACGTTTAATCGTAGGCTTCATAACTGGGCACTACTATTTCAGAAAACATCTCCATAAAATGGGACTGTTTCAGCAAGATCCTATCAGCAGGAAATGTCACATGCAAGAGGAAACGGCCAAGCATATCATTTATGAATGCGAGGCTCTTGCCCTCCCTAGATTAACCTCTTTAGGCATCATCCATACTAGAGAGTTACACCTAGATTCCATTAAAGGGTTATCAGACTTTATTAATAAAGTGGGTGATCCGAGCAAATGGAACTAAGAAACATTGGGTTTGGAGTTAACAGTACAAAATGCTGATAAAAGCAGAGGTGCTCAATGACATACAAACCCAACTCGAAGAAGAAGAAGAAGAAGAAGAAGAAATATGGTCAAATAGAATTATTTGCACTTTATATATAATTTTTAAGAGTATCTAGATTTACACCGAAAAAGTTACACCGATCCCATAATTTATTTTATATATACTACTTAATTCTTGTAGTGAAAGAATAGGTTATTTTTTAGCCAAAATAAATTGAAATAGAATATTCTAACATGGTGAAGAGAAGAACATAGAATATTCTAACATTTTCTTTATAAAAGAAAGTTAAGAGTTATAGTCTTGCTTATACCATCTGAAAACCCACTTGAATATTTCCAAATAATTTACAAAAAAAATGTATGATAAAATATATTAGCTCATTTTCAAAATACTATCAAAATTTTAGTAAAAAATATTGAGGAAATATGTAGTTTATTTTTAATATTATAAATAATATTATTTCAATTCTTGTGCAAAAAATTTCACTTATTAAGTCACTTTAGTAGTTATCTTAAATTTGTGATACTATATTCTTTAATAAACATAATATGAAATAACAAGCTCTATTGTCATTGACTGTTGAGCTTTTAGTTAGAAGGGTAATTTTTTAGTTTTTCTTTAGAAATTAATTTGTTTTGTTCTAAGCACTGCTACGCTTATATGTTTTAAAATATTGTTCGTTTTCTCATTGTAACAATTTTTACATCTCTAGTTGAAAAAGAATAAATACACTTTACATCTGAAATTACAGTATTTAGAAGGAATTACAGAATTCACAGGGAAGATCTACATCTGTGATGTTCTCATGAGATTCTGTCGTTTCCACCGGATATTTGAATAACACTAATTTCATTCGTTTTTGACGAAACATTTATTCCATATTAATATACACAAATATTAATTTTAGACATTTTTCCAAATTATTCATAGATGTATATTTTTCATCAACTGGAAGCAGGATTTCTGCTACCCCTGGTAATCACAACAAAGCGTTCTTCTTTCTTCGACTCAACTCCAAAATTATATCTCCGTGTCTCTCCTTTTGGCAGATAACGAAATCAAAAGTCTTAGAACCCGTTAACTGCCTGACTTTCACAACATCCATACAAATAAATAACCTGTTGTTGTTGTTATTTATGACACTTGGATAAGTCAAGCTTGCTATGCCGTTGGCTATGCGAATTTAAGTCAATAGTCTTTCCTTTAACCAGAGCACCACGATAATGAAAGTACGACTTTGCTCTAAACTTCTACGATAGATGGCATCACCAGAGGATACACTCCCTGAATTTTGACATTGATATGGAGGAGGAGGAAAATTTTGCAACCGTGGTACCATTGCAACCGTGGTAATTGCTCAACGAAAAAAACTTTCAGTGAATAACCTATAAATCTTAATAATGACATAAATATTAGTAATAATTTTAATAGTAACTTAAATTTTTAAAAGTAACCTAAATCTTCCATTTAAACGAATAGCTGATTGATGAAAATTTTGCAAATGTAATGGTAGTTCTTGAATTTTTATATGCCTTCTTTAACGCCTAATACCAAATGCTATACTTACACAGTCACGATTACATACAATATTGATTAAAATTCTGAAGTATTTTTGTCCATAAATGGTTTATATCTTTTGATGAGCGGAATATGTTAGAAGTGGGATTTACTGTCTCATGGAATCTCTTAAGGGCTCGATTGTGGATATATGTATATATTGAGATAGCGTACGCTGAGGAAATATCTCAATTTGTTAAATATTTCTGTGCTATCTTTCTGAATACGCTTTGCATTGTTTTCGTACAAATAGCTTTTTGAAGTTAACTTTGTTTTATTTGTAGTTCTGGAGTCACTTTTTGTTCAGTTGAGCTCATTTAACCGGTACCTACAATATTTAAAATATATTTAAACGAGTACAAATAACCACACCCGAAGAAAGAATCAACCCAAAAAAGAACTGAATCAAATGTCTAAGTGCTGACCATTAAGTTGCCAGCTTAACTAATAACTTCTGGAATCAAGTTGAGTTACATTGTATATTGAGTTCCATTCCCCCATGTAACATTACTTGGAACAATCGTAAACAAACTGATGATATTGCAGATCAGTGTCCTATAAAATGAACCTGTGCTAATAACAGGAGAAGCAAAATTGAAGCGCTAATCGCAAAGTCTTTGAGTATAGCCGGACGATAATACACTGAAACGCAAATATCATTAGTGATATATTCAAAAATATCTTTGACAGAATCTAGTCAGAGTTAGATTTAAACTTCTATATAAATTTCCTTGTCTCTGGAAACTTCTTTTTTATTTCTCTATGTTCAAGTCTTTAATTTTATCAATCTTATAGAGCAAGGCAATGCTTCTTTTGTTCGAACATTGATGTTGAATGCCGTTTTCTTTTATATTTAATTATTATTAATTGTCTTATTGAAAAAGTTTTTAATACGAAGAATACATCCTGTTACGAATTGTGCTGCAATTAGAAGTAATTTTCTAACCAATCATGTTCGGCATTCACCAAGAAAAATGCATTCGAATATTTGTGACAAGTTGAGATCGTTTTATGAACGGCTATAATATTTAATCTTAATCGAGATGAGATTATTATTCTTTAAGACTAATAACTAGTAATATGGGCTTAAAAAGAATTTCTATCCTATGAATAGTTGAAAGATAATTGAAAGGAAATGTTTTTTTAAATGCTGGTTTCTCGAAATATTGTAAAGTATTTAAAAATAGCAAAAGTTTTTTTATGTAAAAGTGAAAAACTAATTTTAGATTTATTCAACCTTGTACAAAAAATTTAACTATAAAAAAATTGTTCTTTCTTATCTACTTTAAAATATTTACAAAACCTTGTATAAGTAAATTTATGATCATAGTTTAAAATTAATTTCACTTTAAAATAGCTTAGTAACATCATATTAATAAAGTGTTATTTTGATTTTTTATTATAATTACTAATGGTTAATAGTAATTACTTTGAAACATTTAAATCTGACATACTTAATTTGAGAAATTCATACTTCACAATGTTAAAGAAACAATGGATAAAATTTTTTGAAGATATTTCAAGTTATTCTAAAATGCTTCTAAATAAAATGTGTTAATAACGATAACAATACAAATCAATAATGATTATTAATATTTTTAAGAACGCAGTTTTATGTCGCAACTACAGCACGTAACTAACTAGTTTTTATACCGACTAGTTTACTAGTTATACTAGTTTTTTATTTCCCACAACGAAACTTGAGTTCTTTCGAACTAAATATTCTATCAACAAGATCTTTTAAACGAAAATAATTATTTTACTCTGAGAACACACACAAAAAAATTGTCACTGTCAAATGAGATACTAATACTTTACTTAATTTCATTTTATATCACATTAAAATCTCCAAGGAAGCGCATTATTAATGGTGTAGAAAAAACCGTAAAGAAAAATCGAGATTTTTTGATATATTCGATATTAGATTAATCAGTGTCTATGATTACATTTGGAATTAAAATTCTAACTAATTTAGTGGTACAACCGAATGGGGAATTTCAAATTAAGTTGCAATTTGCCCTCTTAGATTTATTTTCCCGTAATGATTTTTCCAATGCATACTTTTAAATACAAATAAACATCTCGAAATTTCGATGTTATCAAGTAACGAGAAGATTATTCTCTTTTTAGACCCCATCACATCAATAGAGACTTTCGAGATTCTTAAGAAGTCTTAAAGTACATAAGAATTTTAAGCATGAGAACTTTACGTTGGAGCAGGTGAAGATTACGTTGTTTTCAGAAACTAAAGTAAAGATTTTTCTCTTCTTAATTATCAAGAAACAAGAGAACACTTATATTGTATTTCATTATATTCGTTTATCATATTTTCAGATTCTTACTTTTTCAAAGCAAAATTTCTATATATAGCAAACCCTTACGAAATTTTGAATCCTAATAAAGAGATAAAATAGATACATGAATGTCATTTTCTTATCCAAAATTCTGGTATATAGAATGGAGTGTAGTTAAGACTAACAAATATTAAATGTTAAAAAGTCCTCTGAGTACAATGATTTCTCATTTGAGTTAGCTGTATCAGAAGCTAATTTTAGATAACTGAATGAAGTTTTCTGAGAGAACTCCTTAATGCCATCGTGTTATCATTTTTAATCTAAAATATTTAATTGCTTAAGTTTTATAAGTGCTAATAAGAACAGTAGTTGAGGTAGCCTGGTGAGGAATGATACGGTTCTCATGACCAAGAAATGTCGGGTTTCGTGCATGATTCAATCGAAGATTGTTATGTTGTAAGGATTATGGACCATGGACGTAAAGTTTTTGTAGGTCTCTACATCTTTCCGTTGTTGTGGCATGGCATGTAGAGGAAGTTCATGCGTTGATCTTTTCCGCTATTTAGAATTACTAGAATGTTGACTACAATTAGTAGGTTCTATCGACAGACATAAGCAGTCAGTAAAAGGGCAATAATCTTCCAGATTCTATGCATAAAAGTATATTTTAAAAAATGCAATACTGAAAACCAATAGCCTCTGGTAAGCGTCGGTAGTAGTTGAATTTTGAATGTTGGATCCATGCGACCGTTTTATTAATTTAAGAATTGCACTTGTATGGAATTCAAATAAATGTTTATTACTTTTTATGCCTTTGTGGGTTGTATCTATTGCGACATTTGAGCGTTTCTTTCTAGATAGCTCTATTGATGGAGACGATAAAATAGTTTGCTAAACATTAGAGTCCATAAACACAGTTTTATTAAAGGTGAAAAAGGGAAGAGGGAAACAAACAAAAAAGACTGTAATCATTCTCAAAACAAAACGACCACAGTAAAACAATGCAACCACTCCGGAAAGTTTTTAATTTTGCCGGTGCTTCTCCCTTTCTGTTGTTACTCGTTTTTACAACTTGAACTTCTATGAAAGGCAGTTAAGCAGGAATACACTTGAGAAGAGGAAGGAAGTTTTAATATCGCGATTTTCTTTCCCCCAATTTTCTTCCTGGTGATATAATAAAATGTCCCCTATTTCTACCCCCACAAAAGCTGTATTAAGAAGCACCGCCTACTTAAATGCAATTTTATAGCAGCGATAAAAAGCGATGGTTGTTTTTAGGCCGATAAAGGTGTGTGGGTGTCGATTATTACAAATCGCTCAGCTATAACTCGCAATGATGCATGCCAACACTTATTGAAATTGAGAAGAAAATTTTTTCATTGTTGTGAACTCTAACAGGGAATTATAAATATATATAAATTGTATTCTGTACAAGAATAATTGTTGAAATGAACTAAATTTTTTATTTATCAATTTTTATTTCAAATTAATGTATTTAAAAAATTAAAATTTGCTCTTAATTTATAGAATGTTTGTAAATATATTAGCATTTAAAGTTAAATATATTTAGGTAATTTAACGAACTAAATGAATCCTAGCATTTTTTTAATTAATAAAAATAGCTTTTATTTTTTATTTGTTTCTTTGGATTTTAAAGAAAATCTTAATCTCAGGATAATTTATTTAAAATGTGCACATAAAAAAATTTCTGTAGAAAATATAACTCTCTAATACATTTAGGATCATTTTTACAATGCTCTTGTTAGAATTTTTATCCATTAAATTCGTTTGCCTGTGTTTCTATCAAAATCACTAAACTCGGTCAACAGCCTCAAAAAACTTTGAACCGTAATCAAAAATAACGATAATTATCTGACTGACACTCCTTTTCATGCGATGCCACACCAACGGTAGGACTCTGGACTTGATAAAACTTTCCATTAGGTATCGAATTCATAAACTGTCACTTGATTGAGATGTATTTAATTATTAATTTATCTTATACTAAGGCATGAATACATGTGTTGAAGCTAGTTTCTTAATCAGAGCTTCCACTTTTTAAAATTATTAGCATAGAGGAACGATTTTTTTCCATATTTATAAAATTATTTTAACTGATGCAATGAAGCGAGTGTTGTACAATGATCTCTTCTTAAAGTGAACAGTATATTTCTTTAAATAAGTATGCCGCTAAAAATTATTTTCAAATAAGAATAATATCAAGAATATTAATAAGAAATTTCAAAGCTATAAATAATAGACACTGCAATTTTATGCTTAAAATATTTTTACTTTAATCAGGTAAGAAAAGAAAAAAAAACTAATAGTAAATATGTAATTTCCTGTATCAGCAGGAAAATGCTGCCAGCAATAAGTATATATAATTCTAGTAATGTTACATGTAAACGTCACACAAGTGAGAATGCGTTGAAACATTATATATATAAATGCAATAAATACTTTGTGGGTCAAAGTTAAAGTAAAAACTTAATTTAAAATATTGTCTCTCTCTACAAAATTACTGCAATAATAATTTTTACCCTTTAATCTTTTTTCTTTTTTTACGCAATTAAATTTACTCATAATTTTAAATAGCTGCATATTTACACAAATTTTAACACAATTTTAATTATAATAAAAATTTAATTATAATTTTAATTATTATAATAAACAATTATAATTATAAAAAATCTTTCTCTGCAATTACTGCAATAATAATTTTTACCCTTTAATCCTTTTTCTTTTTTTACGTAATTAAATTTACTCATAATTTTAAATAGCTGCATATTTACACAAATTTTAACACAATTTTAATTATAATAAAGTATTTTATTTTTGAATAAGGCAATACATTAAATTTTGGTATAAGAATTTGAATTTGATAAGAATAAAGATTTCAGTTTCCGAATCTGGTAAGTTTTTAAGGTATGTGATTGAGAGTCACATCTCTAAAAAACGCATGCCGAATTTTATTCAAGAGAATTTAGTTAATTTTCATGTGGTGTTCGACTAATACAGGCATCGAGCTTATGTGTGTGGTTTTGTGACTTGAAAAACATGAATGAAACCGTGAACTGTGATTGAAAAGAAGCGAAAAAACTTATTCTTATTAGCAAGTTAGGCACAGGTGCCGTATAATCCAAAATCTCAAATTTTGATTTTTTTTTTTTTTTTTTTTTGGCGAGGATGAAATGTTGCCAAGATGACGTATGCCGCTCGAATATGTTATAATTGTGACGTAAAGATTATTTAAAGTAATGAAAAAGAGCAATACAACCTGGAATTTAAGTATCCAAAATGTCAAGCAAATTTTAAAACACACTAAAAAATTCTTACGAAATATTTTCTCGCAAAAATTTCTAATAAAATGCGAAAACGGAACAAAATGTTAATTTCGTCGCTATGATGTAAACGGTTGTCAAAATTGAATTTTCAACCTCTTATTGGTTTTCATCTGTATGACGTAATAAAAACCAGGATGCAAGATAAAAAAGAAAATCCGCCAAAAAATCAAACTCAGAATTTGGCATCCTTGATTATACGACACCTATGCCTAAAGTTAAATGGACAGTTAAATTTATTATGAGTTATATTCTATAAAATTTTCAAAATATCTTTTAAATTTTCTTTTTTTTAACCATAAAGTGGTTGTTTCTTTCGTTACTGTTGAGATCCCGAGTACTCCACTTTATTCTCATTAGTTTAAAATATCCATGACGTCAGATAATGTTTCATTCACGTCACATCATATTGAGATGGCGTTGTAAATCCGACTTATCGACCAATTTACTGCCTACCTTCAAATCACATTCTTCAAGCTGCAGCAAACAAGACGAAGTTCACCATCGAATGTGTAGTGTATTATATAGTAATGTTCATTGAGAGAGAAGCAGCCGGAATGTAGTAATTATTTTATTCAAAAATGGGACGACACACATACATATATTGACATTATCGAATTGTTCTATTTGTAAACATTCTTATAGTCTCGAACTCAGAGTGTTCTGCTTACTCTCGTTCATAAGCATACTACATTCTCCCACACTTAAATTACGTAGTCCGATAAATAACGTGGTGGTTGTCGTATTCTTGCTGATCTTCGAATATAAGGACTTCGTGGAGCACCGGAACCATTAGAAACACCAGATACTGGCTTACCATAATTCTTCGCAATTCGAACTTCTGATGGCACGGGGTCGAAATGATTTCTAGTAGGGATCGATTTCCTCGGATAAATGACATCAGGCTTTGGGGAAAATGTAACTCTTGGAATTTTAGGAACCTCACTTTTCCTCAAATGATTTATGAGTCTTTTTATAATTTTCCCGTCATCGAGTTTTATAAAATAGTGTAATTTACCAGTTCATTGTTTAACGATGCCGAATTTCCATGATAGCTTATTATTGGCATAAGTACGTGATTATACACGATCTCCCACACTTAAAATTCTATTATTTGGAATAGTGGGTGAAGTATATGTGTATTTGAATCCCTTACTTGGTGGACGTAATAAATCTAATTTAATTCGAATTTGGCGTCCAAGATACAATTCTGAAGGAGTTTTTCCGGATTGTAATGGAGTTGCTCGATATATAACGAAATAAAATTTCTCTTACCTTCTCTGGTATTGAGTTCTTTTCATTGGACATTGACTTTAATTTCTGTTTAAGGGTTTTTACATTATGTTCAGCTAACCCGTTAGTTACAGGATGACCTGGAGCTATTATCTTATGAATAATTCCATTTTCCTTACAAAATTCTGTAAATTCGGTACATGTAAATATAGATGCGTTGTAAGATACAAGGACTTGAGGCAATCCATGCACACTGAAAATATCCTTTAATAATCTTATTGTTGAAATAGCTGATGGAGAGCTTTGTTGAATTTTAACTTCAGGCCATTTTGATCTTGCATCCATAAGTATCAAAAAATTATATCCTATAAAAGGCCCAGTGTAGTCAATATGTATTCGTTCAAAATTTGATGATGGCTCTTCCCAATGATGATTTGATATTTTTTCAGGATTATCTTTTACTTCTGCACAACTTCTACATTCTCGAACTAATTGCTCTATATCTCGATCGATGTTTTTCCAATAACAGTATCTTCGGGCTAGATTCTTCATTTTGATTATTCCTAAATGTGTGTGATGAAGTTCTTTTAATATCCCTGTTCGAAGTTTTTCAGGAATGTACATTCGATGTCGTTTAAAAATTACTCCATCTTGTTATGAATATTCATAATCATATTTGTTACCTGATAAAAGTTCTTGTTTTAAAACTGACAATTCTGGATCATCCTCTGTCTCTTTAGAAATTGTCTCAAACGTAATGGAAGAAGCTGAAATTTGGTTAACAGTCTGGCAGTGAATAATATCATCGTCTTGTAAGATGTTTGGATCCTTCAGTTATAGTGATGCTCTTGAGAGGTAATCGACATTCTGATTTTTTTTTTACTTTTTCTACGTTGGACTTTATAATTATGTTCACCAAGAAATGCTGAATATCTTAGTAATCGGGATGATGTCATAGAAGGTATTTTACTATTGTGATGAAAAATTCTATATTATGGGCGGTTATCAATTATTAACGTAAATTCTCTACCATAGATGTAGTTATGAAATTTTTTAATTGTAATTTTGATGGCTAATTCTCACGATCTAGTTGACTGTAATTTTGTTCAGAAATTGTTAGGTATCTAGATGTAAAAGCTACTGGCTTCTCGATACCATTTACTATGTGGGATAAAACTCCAGCGATGCCTGATGGGCTGGTGTCACAAGCAACTACAATGGGTAAATTTGGATTGTATGGCATCATAACCCTATCGCTAGAAATCTCATTTTTCAATTTAATGAAGGCAGATTCGCAGTTTGAAGACCAGTGGAATTTTTTTCTTTAGAAGTTGTCTTAAAGGATAAGTCAGAGATGGTGCATTTGGGAGAAATTTAGAATAATAAGTAACCATTCCTAAGAAAGGTTTCAATTCTTCGATATTTTTCAGTCGCAGAGCATGAACTATAGCTTGTGTTTTCGTTGGACATTTTGATATTTCATTTTGTTGAATTACATAGCCTAAATATGAAATTTTGACTTTGAAAAAATGACATTTTGCACTATTTACATGCATATTGAATTTTTGAAGACGTCTTAAGCATTCGATCAGATGATCATGGCATTCTGAAAAAGTTTCTTCATGTACTATAATATCGTCAAAGTATGTAGATACACTTGGTATACCCATTAATATTTCATCTAATATTCTGTGGAATTCACTAGGAGTAGATTTGATGCCAAAAGATAAAATATTTGTTTGAAAAGTTCCTTGATGAATAGATATAGTTTGAATTACCTTGCTTTCGCCATCAACCACTACATGTAAATATGCTTTGAATAAGTCTAGAGTGCAGAAAAATTTAGAGTTCCGATGACTATTCAGTATTTCATCTATCTTTGGGATAGGATAATGTGCACCTTGTAGTTGAGGGCTTACACAGCTACTTTATAGTCAACACCTAATCGAACACTACCATCAGGCTTGGGTATAACAACAAGAGGCGAACCTCAGTCACTACAATCTACTTTTGTAATTATCTTATCTTTTTCAAGTATTTTAAGTTCTTCGTCAACTTTCTTGCGTAAGGTAAAAGGTACTTCTCTAGCTTTTAAAAATACAGATTTCGAATTTTCTGGGAGTATTAATGAGCACGTAAAATTAGGTATTTTCCCCACTTTTTATTCAAACTAAGTCGGAAATTGTTTTATAATGTTATCAATGATATTAGAAATATAGATGGTATTTATTTGAATTTCTTCAGGTTGTTTACACTTATCGATATCAGATAAATTTATTTTTAAATGTCGAATCCATGTTCTTCCCAACACTGGTGTAAGCATATCTGGAACTATATACAAAATTTCTGTACTTTTTTTATTTGACTAAAACTTTGACAAAACCTAATGGCTCGAAAATTCCCCCCGTGAGAATAAGATCGAAACTTCACGTCTGTAGGTTGTAACACTTTTGTTAAATTCAGTAAATCGAAAGCTTGTTTAGGCAAAAGTGAAAATCCTGCTCCGGAATCAACTTCAAATTTTTGTATTTTCCCATCTATCTGTACATTAACCCAGAATTTTTCAGAGTCAGAGGTAAATTTGAAAATATCAACAACTTTAGTCCTATTAGAAAAAATATTGAATGCATCAACATCTGTACCATATTCATCTTTTTCAACAGATTGAATTTCACTAGCCTTTTTATTTTTCAGCAGTGTTGATAAGCACTTTTTTAAACGTGTCCCTTTCGCTTACAAAGTGTACAGTATAATTTTGTTATGTCAACACGATATTCTCGAGAAAGGTGATTTGAACGTCCGCATCGTAAGCATGTATTATAAATACCAAGTTCACGAAAATTTAGTGTTGATGAAAATCTTGTCTAGAATTTGACCTGTTTCGTTTTTGAGAAAAATCTCGCTTAGTAACATTTGAGTGATTTGTTTAAAAGTACTTCTCGCTCTTAAAATTTTATTAACATTGTCTAATTTTACACTAAAACTGTGTTTCAATAATTCACGGTTGTTTATTTTCGAAGCTTCCAAAGCTAAAGCTTATTCAACAGCTACATCAAATGTTAGATCTGAAACCATTAAAAGTTTCTCTCGAATAAAGTCATCTTTTAATCCTCTAATAAACTGTGATCTCAAAAATAAATTAGCAACTGATTTTTCACATTCACAATTAAAATCACAAGTAGAAGTAAATTTTTGAAGTGCGGCAACGTAATCAGAAACACTTTGTTTTCGTTTTGAAAACAGGATAGAAATCTGTGTTGTTCGATAATAGCATTAGGCTGAGGACACAAATGCTTTTCAAGAACAGAAATTATTTCACAACAGTTTATAATGTTCAGATTCAATGCAGTTCAGTAGTTTTTTAACACAAAAACCTTTATTTTCGAAAGCATTTTTGATTCGTAAATAATTTTGAAACATTTGTTTATACTGCAAAAATGTTCCTGTTAATGTTTCTGTAAATGTTCCTAAAGAATTAAAACATTCGAAATTTGATAAAAATGTTAACGCACCTTTTTTTTGATGTTCTGGAATATCCTTATTTCATTCTTGTTTTAAAATAAGATAGGCAAGTCGATCATTACCTGTTTTGTAATTACCTTTAATAAAATATTCTTCAATGCCTTGGTCTCTCCGGGAGAGATCTGATGGAGAATCCACTTATGGTACTGGGCATTTTAAAAGTGTACGCGCTCATGGATTGGTCTAGCACTGCTGACCTCGGGAGCATGCAACAACAACACCTTTAATAAATCTGCAAATTGTTCTGCATCCATGATTTTTCTCGTTTACCCTCGTAGCCAATTTATTGTAGTGTACTTTATAGTAATGTTCATTGAAGCAGCCGGAATGTAATAATTATTTTATTCAAAAATGGGACGACACACGTACATGTATTGACATTATCGAACTGTTCTGTTTGTAAACATTCTTATAGTCTCGAACTCAGAGTGTTCTGCTTACTCTCGTTTATAAGAATACTACAGATCGTTTGAAAATATTGTCGAAGTTCCTTTTGTTAATGAAACGATTTCTTATATAAGGAGCAAAGCATTTGTTTGAGAAGCCGTTTTCCATTGATTCAAGTCATTAACATGGACAATAAAATAACAGAAAAAGCAAAATGAAAAAGACAAGACTAAACATCCACTTTATAATTAGTTTTTTTGGAACAAGTTCAGTATCCCCTTACACTGATTTCTCGCCAAATCTGGAAACCGTTGTTTTAATTGTAGTGTTACCGATTTCAGCTTTTGTTTTTATTGTAGTGTTGCCAAATTTAGTTTTTGTTACAATTATTATTTTTTCGTTGCCAGATTCCGTTTTTCTCGTGTTTTAAATATATTTTATGTTATATATGTGCTTTTTTTAGTGGCAATAGCTTTTGTAGTTTCACTTCGAGAACTTTCCAGAACTTTCTTTGCTAATTGTTCTACGTTTTAATTGGTAGTCATTTTAATTTCGTTCACTGTTGCTGCTGGAATTAGTGGATTTCCCGCTGTTGTGTTTCGTTGTCGCCAGTGTCCAAACATCGTAAAATTTTCTTTTTTACTATTTCTTTTTATTATTATTTTTATTTGGTTTAATTTTAATGTATATTTTTTTTAATAAATGATATATTTTATTTTATATATTTAAAACCATTAAATATTCTTTTTTCCTTATTTCGTTTTCTTAATTTATTATCATCTTTTTATTGTTTTAATTTAAAATGTCTCATGTTCAAAACGTTGTAAGAAAATATCAACAAATTATTTTAGCAAAAATTAAAGATAATAATGATGGATTATTGCTCAGGATTCCAAATTATTAACTAATTTAGGATTCGCAAATATTAATTAATTTTTCAACGGAAATTGGATTTGGAGAAGGTATAATTATTTTATTTAAATTCTGTTGCTTACATGTATTTTTTTACTGTATTCGTGTTTCAATTTTATTTACTTGAAATGTGTATATATTTAAAAAATATTTTATTCATGTTTTTTTTAAATTTTAAAAAATGTGTATATTTGAAAAATAAGTTTTTGCATGCTTTTTTTTAAATTTTATAAAGTGTATATATTTAGAAAAATATTTTTGCATGCTTTTTTTGTAAAATTAGATAATTATTTTTACTGAAATGTGACACTAGTGACAAACGAATAAAATGTCGAAATAAATATACCAATCGGCATGTCAGCTTAAATTCATATCAAGTAAGTCCATTATTTATATTTATTTCCCTTTTTAAATTTTCTGAAATGCTTATTTTTCGATTGAACTACGGGAAATTTCCCTGTTTATAAACATGCGCCTAGCTTGGAGACTTGGCGACAAAAAAATTCGCCGCGGTCGCCAAGTGTATGAGGATACTGAACTTGTTCCGTTTTTTTA
>JAJQOW010002233.1:0-21559 GCA_037975125.1 Latrodectus hesperus | reverse complement strand
TATATGAAGAAATATTCACTAATTTGTAGGTTTATTTCAGACAATTTATTTACAGAGGGTATTAACACATTTTTAGAACGATTTCGGGGACGTTTAATTAATGTTTAAAATGTAAAGACTATTTTTTTAAATGTTCAATCTCATAGATTATTTCTAGATTATAAGTCTGCATCGTGATTTCCATGATACAAGAGCTTTTAGTAAAATTTCCAGGGGTATTGCTTTCCATTATTCTTCTACTACTTTCCAGAGTCCATCCATCGTGTTGGTTTGCGTTTAGAAAGAGCTTTTTTTAACAGACCAAAGGCACAATAGTCCATAGGTGAAACGTCAAGGGACTTCACAGGAATACGTTGAAAAGGTATATATGCAACACCTGCATTAGTCTTCATTTTTTCCAGGAATACAGCGGTAGTTTTTGAAGTATGGCTTGTGGCTTTGTCTTGATGAAGTTTCACTCTTTGAAAGTCTTTGGGATAAAGAAGTGAAATTTCTTCTGTAAATATTGGATGTGAAACCTTCTCCTGATAGTATGAGGAGTGGATTTTAACATTTTTTTCTATTTTTAATTTTTAATTTCCCATTGTAGGAGAAACCTGCGACTATCATAAACCCCTTATTGAAACTTTCTTTACATTACGGAACCAGGTTTGTACATTTTTTCTCCTCGTTTCCTTTAGTAAATAGACCTTTTTTGTTGCGTTCATTTAGGTAAACCCATAATTCATCAAGGGTCACAATGTAATTCCATTTATCTCCTGCTAAATGGTTTTCATACAGGATTCGACAAAATGTTTTGCGTTGAGCCCCATGTCTCGGCAAAAGCTGGTGAACATTATGTTTTTTAGCTTTTTTAATTTGTAAATCTTGATTTATTATTTTATTTATTGTTGATACAGATGTATTTAAAGACTTTGCAATTGATTTCTGTGTTGATGGATTTTCTCTTGTTACCAGAGCGATTTCACTTTAGGAACATTTGAGGCAGTACATACTTTTTTCGGACATTCGTTTGGAGTCTTCTTTCCATGTAGAAATAATGATTGACGGTTTTTACTTCTCCGATTAATAATGTTGCTTATTTTGCACTTAGAAAATTTAATACCATGCATTTCACAGCGTTTTTGAATCCTGAAATAAGAATATTTCTCTTCGGAAAGCGCAAAAACATATCCCTCAATCCACAGCTTGTTTACATGCTACAACTTGAAGGAACAATAAATTTAAAAGTAGTAGACGATATTTCTCATTTCAAATAATAAGCTGTTGCCAAAAATTTTTATTTCAAAACATTTACTTTTTTAAAATTCTTAACCGAAATCGTTTTAAAAATGTGTTATAATACCCTCTGTATTTATTTAATAATTAATTAATAAATTGCCTGAAATAAATCCTAATTTATTCATTGCTGTTTGGAATAAATAGTTTTATGAAATCAAAAAATGGTGTTGCCCTTTCAGTAAAGCATAATCATATTGCACTTAATGAATTTGCTTACCCTCATTCAAATTTTCAGTTGCTGATTTCTTGACGACAATATCCTGCATCCTCTTTGAGGGAAATGGTTTTTAAAGTCTCTGTCTCAATATTATGTTCTTTGACACCAGCTTATTTATTTATGCAAAGGTCTCCTTGCTGAAAAAAGGATTCGTTTAGACATATCAGGAATTTTAAGAATCAGGTAATTTGCATAATGAAAACGATGGAAGCAAATTATTCAGCTGGATGTTCTCAGGCATGAAAGATAACACTAAGCAACAATTATAATATTGAAGAAACGCAATTGCTCTCTAAGCTGAGCTCATTTTCAAAAGGAGATACAAGGTACTAAGATTATACCACACACAAGGAATGAAGAAATTTACCACAAACAAAAAGTGGAAAGTTCAACCAACATGAAAAAATTCCATGGAGTATAAATCAGAAATGATTAAACAACCATTAAAAATAAATCCCAATTGATTAAACAATTCTTTGATTGATTACATGTCATGGTGAACTAATGCATATTAAATAAATTTCTATATCTTTGGTAAAAAAAAAATTCTACATATTAAAGATTTATCATGATATTAAGACAATGACAACAGATGAATTTGAGAATACAAGCATTTCAGTCCATAGCCCGATAACAGTATCGAACTTACTAGAGAATAGGACTGTCATCTTCCCAGATATACAGGTATTTTTGATACAGGCAGAGACTGAATGTTTTGTGTTTTCTAGATCCTGAAAAGCAAATTGTCTTCTTCCAATCTCTCTAAAAGCTTTGGTAATGCATTTTTTTCTCCCTTCATTAATAAGCTCTACAATTAAAATTCAAGACGAAAGCTTCAAATTTGCTTAACTCGTTAATTCTGTTCTACAGGACTGTTACGAAAAGATGCAATACATGGATGTTTTATCCTATATGAATTATAATATTAAAATATATTAACCAAAAGATATTAAAACCATATTGAAATACATTGGAGGATGTAATATCACAAAATGTTTGATGAAGCTCATTTTAAAGCACAGTTTTCTGCTTATTCATTAATGGTATAAAAACAGGATACTTTATGATAGTTACGGTATGGTAGGCAACTAGCATAAAAATATTTTATCATCTACTTCCTCACATATTATAAATTTAACTATTAAAAATGATCTTAAGGTATCTCAACTGTGTCTCTAAACATTCACCCGATTAATTTGGCATTACTTTCCAAAGATTAGTTCGTGTGTAAATACAATATCATACAACCATTATTTATATTTTAGGAAATGTACTGGATTTTTACAAGGAAAAATTTAAGAAGAAAAGAAATCGCGTCTTCAAAACGGACATTTTTTTCTCTTTTATACGAAGTCTCTAAACGGTACTACCATAATTCATTATAAATGCATAAACGAAATTGAATTTTATGGTTTATAAATAACAGTTTGTTAAATTAATAGATTCTTCACTGATAAATATAAACATGGAAATTTTTAAACTCAAATTTAATATTTATTGCCATTTATTTTGTTGTAAAATATTAATTAAAATAATTTTATAAAGTTTGGTAAAAAAATCTTTCATTCAATTGATGTAGCTTCAAAAAAAAGTTTTTCTCCATTGAAGTATTTCAAATATATTAATAATTATGTGTAATTGTTCCGTTTTCATACGATTTTAAGTAAACATGACTATAATTTCACTACAAAATTGTGGTCTGCACACACAAATAAATATTTTTTGACAAAAAAATTATTGCATTACGTTATTAAATTTTTGTTAAATAAAAATTCTCTGAATTTTTAAAAACGTCAAAAAATGTCAAAGTTTGAGTGAGAATGTTTGTCTGTAATTTGGTAATTAATTTTAAATATCCGTTTAATGCTTGTATGGCCATTACTGATCAAAATATTTTCGAATTACAGCTAAATTCAGATTTAAAAAGATCTTTTTTTATTATTGTATTAATTGTTTTTCAAGATTAAAACTTGATTACAAGCAACTTAATTTTGCTATAACAGACTAAAAGATATACAGTCAATTAGCCAATTACGAGTTTTTGCTGATATCAATTAATAAGGACTTTTCATTTAACTGAAAAATAGCAAATGCTCTTCATATTTATAAATAAACGTGATTTATTTATTTTTCTTGGTTAAATATTTTTGTTGTATTTATTTGTTCCCGATATTTTTCTCTTCTTTATTGTTTTATTGCAAATTATTTCTTCAAAGTTAGTTCATAAGTGTCATTTAATAAATTTATTTAGAAACATGATGATTATAACATAAATTCATTATCATTTTGTATTGCTCTTGAATTAATTCTTGAATATTTTGTCTAACTTTAGGAAGACTTAAGTAGTATTCTGAGAAAACTGAAAATGTCTTTGAAAGCTGGAAATACAGATCCAGGAACTCTGACAGATGCTTACTGCAAATTGGAAAATGGACAAAAGGTGAAAATCTAATCTCTAATATTTGTTCTAAAGGAGTAAGATTCCAGTTTTTATTTTTTATATATTTTGCTTTCACAAATTAAAATAATAGCGATAACATAATCCTATCATTTCAAATTTGATATCTATAAACATAAAACTGACTGACATTTGCTTTTATAGAGGTTTATAATAGGGTTAATGATAGATACATATTTTCAATACAGAGTTAATTCATAAAGAATTTCGAGATACGTGTTTTCAATAAAGAATTTAACAACAATTTTGTTAAATGTCTGAAGTCTTTCTCGTGCTTAATGTAAACTAACTCAAATCTGAAATGTTAGAGCATAGGGTACTAAATACAATTTTGGTTACATTTTTCTTTTGGAAATTGTTAGTGAGATAAGGCTACATTTATGTACGCATAATGTATATGGTATTAATAATAGTTATGGATAAATTTATGGTAGCAACATATTTTTTTTACTAATATGTTATCCATATTGAGATTAAGTATCTAAATCTTCCCATTTAATGTAAAGGAGTGGATGTATGAAACAACTTAAGCAGTGCAGTAAGTAAATTGTAACATATGCCACTAAATACAACCTAAAAGACATATTTTCTTTTAAAAATAATCTACGCTGAAAAATATAAATACAGAGTTAGTTAATATATATGTATTACTTTCCCCGCATTGTTTATAAATGATGTTCTTTGTTCTCTCTCTCTCGAAATACACATAATCAATTTACAAATTTTAAATATTGTAAACAATATTGAAGACAAGGAATACACAAAAAAAATTATGGACACCCTAAAAAATATTTTACTATTATATCATGTGTAATTTAAAATATAATTGTTGTTCGCAATATCATAAAGAGCATAAAAAGTCTACATATTTTCAAACATTTCAAATGCCTTTAAAGATATAAAGTGCACATAGGAAATACACCAATTAATAAATCATTTTGATGACATGCCCTATGTGAATTTAAATTAAATTAGTTGTTCTAACTCACACATAAGCCAAAGCTACAATATATAACTATATTGGTTACAACCACTGTTAAACTATGAAACTGAAAAAGGAATCCCCTATCAACCACAAGAATGATATGGTATTATTTCGTGTGTCATTCATAAAAAAGTGTTGCTTTTGCTAACAAAAAAGCAGAGCCACCTTACATTTTTAGAAATTACAAGTAACATGCTTTGCAGCACCTAATATGTAGATATTTCCAGCTTATTAATGTCAAAATACAAAAAAATCTGTGAATGATTCAGAATATGCACAAACTTTTCTCTGAAAGTTCAATGGCTTTTAGAAAGGATTCAAAGTTTTTTTCAAATAATTATTTTCAAATTACATTTTGCTTTGTGAAGTAGAAAACAGCACAATTTATCATTGTTAATTAATACCGAACTCTTTTATCATTCAGAAAGAGAAACACACATGTCCATAAATTAAGGCTAAAGCCCGAATCAGCAACTGAAGGTCCAGAAACAAAATAAATGTGATTTACTCATAAAGTCCATGTATTAAGCAAATCAGAAAGAAAAAAAGAAATGGTATATGTTTGATTCCAGACATAACACAAACAACAATTTTATAGTTCTCTGGAGCACTAAAAGCACCAGTACAATAACTAAACAGTACTTTGTTGATAAGATGTTTAAAACATCGTATGTCTCACTCGAAGAAATGCTCTTCATATCACGCCGAGTCATGCTAGGGATAACATTATCGAGCTGCACTTTGGGCAGAGAATAGGTTGTGATCATTAAAAAAAGGATATCCAATACATGCTCTATATAATCTAAGTCCAGTGAGACTTCTAGACATTCCATACAGTTTATATCCTCCGATTGTAAAAGATGTTGACGATGCTTGGATTGGGCGGAAGGATATTGTGTTCCATAAGCAAAAATTCACGCCCCCGGGATTCTTAAGCAAAAAAAACATGTTGTTACAGAATGATTTTGAGTAAATTTGCTTTGTCATCGTTCCGATTTGAGCAAGCAGACCTGTTCTGGAGTCCAGTATAATGCGAGCACTCCTACACCACCTCATTGTTGGTGTTCAGTGATGTTGTCTTGATGTTAGTTAGGATCTGGCGTTATAGACAGTGAAGTGCCATAAGCAGAAAACATCTAACAAGATTTAGAGTACATAAATTATAATACCCCAAGTTTCTGTACAAGGTTTGCTTTAAAACAGTCATACTCGTAGCTGACGATTCCTGGCGTGAAATGTCTGCTGTTTTTCTCCGGCTGTTTCTTTTGGCAGTTACTGTTAAATATCGGTCTCTATTCAGCATTGCTTCTCGAGGGTGACCTGTGCTGCAACGTCTACTGACATTTCCATCATCTTGAAATTGTTGCCACAGCCTGGAGTTTATGCTTTAGATGATTTCAAATTCCTTAAATACTGCTACCTGCGTACGTCCTTATTTTAGGTGGCCGATAATTCTATTACGTAAAACATCAAACATATACGTCCTCTGTGTCTATTTATTTGGTCACGGCATTGTACGTCGTATGGACTAGCTGTGAAATCGTTTGGTTCTTTACCGGAAGTCCTGATATACACCTCGCTTACTGTCTCTTCATTGAGGCGTATGTTAGGTGTCATATAATGCCTTCAAGTAATTTTCATATAATAGTTGACCAAGTGTGTGATATTTCTACTGGTGACATTTTTCCATTCACGTTCGAATTTGTCTGTGTACTATAGCCTGTGGTAAACGATTACAAAGTTACATTATATTAAGACTAATGGTATTGTTTTTAATATATTTCAAATTATTTTATAATGATATATATATATATATATATATATATATATATATATATATATATATATATATATGTATGTATATATATATATATATATATATATATATATATATATATATATATATATATATATATATATATATATATTATTGATTATGTTTGAAATGAATGTCGTGTTTTTCTTTTTCAAACTGAATAAAACACATTTTATGCTTTCCGTATATGCTACTATTAATTTAATCTAACTAAATCAATTTATTTGAAAAACTTACCTTGTGTCAATTGAGCTACACATTCATTAAATATATTTAACAATTATTTATTTACTAACAATAAATACATATTTGATAAAAACAGGTGTTTCTATGTAATAATAATAATAGATATTTTTAAAAACGTCTGTTCGTATTTAAGCTATTCGATCAAATGATTACAAAATCCAGAATATTACCGAATATGCTTTTTTTCTAATTCAATAAATACGGAAATTTGTTATGTAATAAAAAAAATGAAGAAGAATTCGCTGTGTCAATATTCGTAATACTTTTATAATATTAGTATTTCCGAGAGCTCACCTATGAAAAAACAAATATTTATAAAAGGCGAGAAACTCTTATGCATTTCTGGCTCAAGGAAAACCGTTTTGCAATAAATAATAAAGCAAAGTAATAGCTTAATGCTGACTTTAATTAAAAAAATTAGTAGCAATAATTTGAATTATTCCCTTTGTTAAAGATGTAGATTGTTTTGTAAATATATTTTTATTTACAAAACATATTCATGATATTGCATATAATAGCAATATTCATGATTTATATTTATCCATTTTAAACATTTTTAATTCAAATCATTATATCATTGCATTTTGTGAATGCTAGCCTTTTGAAAATGATACATTCTTATTTTATTTCAGAAACAAATATTTGACAATATTTCTAATGCTGTCAAGAGGAAGCATTCGGTAAGTTTAAAATCAGACAAGAAAAATCGATTTGATTTTTATATAAAATTTAGCATACTTTTCTAAAATTTTCAACATAACTAAAATATACGTAAATTTTTTTTAATTTTGGACCTTACCTTGCGACGTATACAAGAAAACAGTTAAAAATAGTAATAATTAATTATAAGATTTGCAGTTAGCAGTATAGAATCACATAAAAGATTTAGCCAACATATTAATATAATTGTTAAAGATTCTTTGCTTTCTGGAAAGACGCTTCATAGTTACCGGGCAATATTCACGAGTCCCAAGTTTGGAAACTTGAAAAACTCCCAAGCTCCCATCCCAACAGATGGGCATAGTGACAACAGAATAGCAATATTCATTTCCTATTGTTTTCGACTTTCTGACATCACACTAGTGACCTTTTACTTCGAAAATCGTATTGCTACTGCGAGGTAAGACGAAACACTTATTTTTCTTATTTATAAATATTTGGCCATTTAATATCCTTTAAGTTTATCAATGAGAGCTCCATCAATGTCTAATTATAGTGGTTTCAATAAACACTTTATGCCGACTGATGGCTGGGTGGTTAGCATTCCTGACTCCTGAGCTATGGGTCCTGGATTCGAATCCAGGTTCGGGCATTAATGTTACCTTCTTTCTCTGTTCTCTTTATGTTTCTCTATCCTTTCTTCTGTGATGATGTATGAATGTGGCCCACCCTATAAACGGGTTTGTGGTGGTATGTTGCGGGTAACGCTACTCGCCTCCGTGACTTGGTTCACAGGTGCCCGCTGGGTAACGACAAATGAGTAGCAGTTTCTGGCCTTGTTGTGCCATAGGGTTAGTCACCCAAGTGTGCCCGGCGCTGTAAAAAATAATAATAATCACTTTATTTACGACGGTTCTTAAGCGGATTCAAATCAAAACAAAATATTAAAGTTACCGTATATAGATGCAAGCTTGCTTAAAATCAGGCAAAATTTCAATGAGCCCATTTTTTAAAGTCAGGAACTAGAATGTCTCATCTCAACTTATTCGTATTAATGCTGTCAGAAACCGAAAATAATAGTACTGTATATTAATCAAATTTGTATTTAAGTTATTTATTCATGAACATAGTTTTAAAAGTGGTTTAATATCTTACTATAAAATGTTCTGTATAAATGCTATTTGTACTCTTGTGCTGTCACCATTTTCCAAATATATTTAGTTAAATAAAAAATGTAAGAGATTAATTTATATTTCAGTTCTAGCTTGACACGGAAAACCCAAAACTTAAAATTGTAATTATTCGCTTAGTAATAATTTTAATTATGTTTTCTTGCCGACCAATATGTCAAGTGGTCAGCGTGCCTGACTGCGGATAAGGAGATTCTGGGTTCGAATCCCGGTTCGGACATGGATGTACTTTCTCTCTTTATCTATCCTGTCTTTGTCCTTTCCTTGTATGAATGAGGTGTGAATGTTTGCCTACCCTATAAACGGGTACCTATGGCATGTATGTACTGAGAAAGTCGGACTCCATAACAAAATATGGTTCAGTTGGAAAAGTGGAGCAGCGCACCCCATAATGTCAGCCTGGCTGGCACACGACAATGAATGAATGAATTATGTTTTGAACAGTAAAAGCTTTGTGTGTGTATGTACACATACAGGTTAGAGAGCGAGGTAAATTTCACTTTTCTAGAATTCACGCTGTGGCAGCAGTGTTGAGGAGAGTGGGTGCTGTGTTTATAGTGACTAATGGGAAACTTGTATTCAACTGCTCTTCAGTTGCCATAATCATTTTGTGTTGAAATGTATTTTAGAATTTCCATTCGATCACTGCATTGCAACGTACTTTTCCTTCGCGATTTGCAGTTCCCTCCACTGGGAAGTGATTCTTTAGTGCAATCGATTGTAAATTGGATTGCATTCAGAAAAAATGGAATGTGTTATCTCTATGCAGAGGACTGAGAGGAGCCTTGCAATGCCACAAAATGTCGAACATTTAGAGTTTCGGTACAGCAATCTCCGAAACATTCAGCTCAGAATCAATCTCTTGCTCTCGGCATCTCAAGAATTTCTCTTCATCGGATTCTTCATAATGAACTGAACTCTCACCCGTATAAGTAATCGTTGTCCAGCAATTGCCAATACGGGATTATGTAACATGAAGTACATCTAGAAAAGATTGAATCCATCACATACATGCAAATGTATTCTTTTCTGATAAGGCACACTTTCACCTCTTCTTCTTCTTCTTAGAGTTGGGTTCGTATGTCATTGGGCACCTCTGATTTTATCAGCATTTTGTACCATTAACTTCAAACCCAATGTTTCCTAGTTCCAGTTGCTTGGGTCACCCACTTTATTCATAAAGTCCGATATAAATATATATATATATAAATATATGTATATATATATATATATATATATATATATATATATATATATATATATATATATATATATATATATATATATATATATATATATATATATATATGGGACGGGGAGTGGCCAAGGCGAGATTAACTAATTAACAATTCTTATACAAAGCCTAATATTTAATTAACATGTATTTACAAATATAAATATATACAAGTTTGAGATATTTACAATTAATCATCTTAATAGATTGAAATTTAAAGTTCAAGTTTAAAGTTATGGGGGACAGGAGCAGTCGTCTTGCTGCTATCAAAAAGGAACGTCTTAGCGTCTTTCAGATAATTTCTCTTCTGCCCCGCTCACTGGGGAAGCTGTTGCGCCTCTCGAGCTCCATCTCAAGTGGGCACTTGAAATAGTGACGTCGGCTATTAAGTGGTTCACCCACCACAGTTCGGCCGTCCTGAAATCGGCTGGTCCTCCAGACGACACTGCAAATACATAAAAAAAGAAAAACAGCAAAACAGGGAAAGAAACAAGCAGAACAGAATAATTCTCTGAAAAGAAACAAATTTTATATTCATCTTCTTAGATCTGAAATAAAGAAATGAGTCAGTATATCTTTTAGCTTCATTATAGTCAGTTGGACTTCCGACTATCCTTCAGCACAATTCAACTTTAATTTAACTCCAACTTGCATAACATCCTCGTCTTTTGGCATACTGTACCAGGGTTTTAGAAATTCAGCACAAGTCGTGGTACCGTAAGGTCCTTCATGACTTCCTTCTTTGATTACATCATAGGTGTTGCCTCCTTTAACTTTAGTAACTCTGTATGGTCCTAAATATTTTGGTTTCAGTTTTAAGTGGGGTCCAAACTGAGTTCTCTTAATAGCGACCAAATCGTTAACTCCATAAGATTGATGCTCTTTTCTTCTTAAATTATACGTTTTCCTGTTTTCTTCTTGGATCTTGAAAATTTGTTGTTTAGCATGTTTTCTGAGTTCATCTCTTTGAGCTTCAAAATTAGCTTGAAATTCCTTTTCAATCATTTCTTGGAGCTTACCAATACCTCCAACGTTCATCTTCGTACCAAAAAGTAACTCAAAAGGTGTGGTATCTATGCTTCGTTGATATGTTGAATTAATCGTCTGCTGCAGTTCGTTCGTAAGTTTATACCACTGAGCTGGATTCTCTAAAGATAGCTTTGAAAGAACTGATGTGATTGTTTGGTTGATCCTCTCAACTTGTCCGTTAGCTCTTGGCAAACCAGTGGTTATTAAATGGTGTTTAATATTCTCTTTAGAGCAATAATCTCTGAATTCACCAGAGCTAAAAGCTGTACCTCTATCAGAAATAATTTGGTAGGGATTTCCAAAGACTGATTTTAGAGTTTCTAATTTCGAAATGACTTCAGCAGATGTTGTGGTCTTCGTAGGAAAAATCCAAACGAACTTAGTAAAAGCGTCAATAATTGTTAAAATATACTTATAATTTTTATGTGTGCTTTCTAAAGGTCCTAAATGATCAATATGGTATGTGTATAGTGGTACGTCATTTTTATGCAATGGGTGTAATAAGCCTTCTTTCTTTCCTCTTTTGTGATTTACAAGAATACAGTGAACGCAATTAGATATGATATTTTCTACTTTCTGTTTAAGTTTGGGAATGAAATAATGGTCCTCAATGCTTTTCTCTGTATATTTGATTCCAGTATGTCCCTTTTCATGCGCACTTCTAATAATTTCCATCTGCATACTTCTTGGCACAACCACTAACTCCTTACCATCAACAAATTTATAAAGAACTCCGTTTCTCTCAAAATAATCTTCATAACTAGAGATTTTTAATAATTCTTTTATCGTTTTTATTTCATCATCATTATCTTGGGCTGATTTTAATTTCGGTATGATATTATCGCTTGAGATGCAAAATATGTTTACAGGGGATCTGCTTAGTGCGTCAACATGAGTCATTCTTGTACCGGAGCGATGCTCAATACTATAATTAAATTCTTGGAGCAATAAAGACCAACGAGCAACACGAGTTGGCAAATCTCTTTTTTGCATAGTCTTTTCGAATGCGGAACAGTCAGTGACAATTTTAAATGGAATTCCTAATAAGTAAACGCGGAATCTTTTTAACGCTTCAATAATTGCAAGAGCTTCAAGCTCGTAACTGGAATACTTCTTTTCGGCATCTGTTGTCTTTTTACTCATGAAATAGATGGGATGAAAATTTTTATCATTTGGGGATTTCTGTAATAAAATAGCTCCATATCCTTCTATGCTGGCGTCACAATGCAGTTCAGTTTCGTAATTTGGGTTGTATATACTTAACACAGGTTTTTGAGCTAAAATTAACTTTAATTGATTAAAAGAGTTTCTTTCCTCTTCACCAAATTTAAATTTCCTATCTTTCTTCAAAAGATCACTCAATGGCCTAGCAATAATGGAATATTTTGGGATAAATTTCCTGAAATATCCAGTCAATCCTAAAAAACTATGGACCTGTTTCAAATTAAGTGGCTCAGGGAAATGAAGCACAGCTTTAGTTTTCAAAGTAGATGGAAAAATTTTCCCTTCTTCGATGATATGGCCTAAAAATTCAATGCGCTTCTTCAAAAAATGGGATTTTCTAAAATTTATTTCTAATCCATATTCGCTCGCAAGATTTAAGACTTTTTCAAGCCGTTCGACTCCTTCTTCAGTTGAGGAAGACAAAATAATTATATCGTCCATATAAGGTAAAACAATACCATCATTAATCAGTGGTCGGAAAATAGTATTAATAAATCTTTGAAACACAGCTGGGGAATTACACAGTCCAAAAGGAACCTTAAGAAATTGGTACTGTCCTTCATGAGTTACAAATGAAGTGTATTTTCTACTATCCTTCTTTACATCTACATGGAAAAATCCATTCTTGAGATCAATTGTACTAAACACACACGATTCCTGCAATCTATCTAATATATCTTCAATCAATGGGAGGGGAAATCTATCTTTTACAATTACTTTATTTAATCTCCGATAATCTATGCACAAACGAGGTGTTCCGTCTTTTTTCTTTACGATTACTACTGGGCTACAATATTCTGAAGAACTGGGTTCTATTATACCTTGTTCTAACCATTCATCTATTTGGGTTTCAACTATCTTTTTCTCTGAAAATGGTAATCTACGGGGTTGATTAGATATAGGCTCATTACTTTTTAACAAAATATCTAATTGAACATTAGTTGATTTTGTTTTATGTGGTACATAACTCGAAACTAATTGTTGCAACTTATATTTAAATTTTTTGGAATACTAGGTTCAATGTTCAGTTCAACTTCATTAAAAGTTAAATCAACAGGTAGAATTGATAAAGTATTAATGTCTTTTACACATTGATATTTATTTTTAATCTTAATTCCGTTTTCATTAATTAAGGTTTCACCCTGCATTAGTACATTCATTCCTATGATGGCATCATATGACATAACATTATTTTCAACCACATAAATATCTTCTTCACACTTAAAATCATCTATTTTAATATTTCCCTTAAAATAGCCCAACGGCTTTACAACACATTTACCAAAACCACTTAGAGAAGAATTTAATGAAAATAACTCTACAACATTTAATTTATCAAAGACAGATTTACGAATCAAAGTTACTTGGCTTCCAGTATCTATTAATGCATTAACATTCAAACTATTAATAATTACATCATTCAGTATTGTTTTAACATTAACATTCATTGTTGCTACTTCAGGTTTAGAATTAGTTTCTGGACACAATGAAGCTTTATGTCCAAAATTATTACATCGAAAACATTTAATACCCTTCTCTTTATGTTTACAAAATTTAGAAATATGATTTTTTTCACCACAATTAAAACAAATTTTATCTTTACGATCATCAAAATCACTGTATTTCATTTTTCGAAAACCATCATTGTACCTTATTTTATTTACATTTTCATTCTTAGAATTAACTCTATTACTATATTCATATTTTGATTTCGTTTTATCAAAATTATTATAATTATCATGAGAATTATATTTTGTTTTCGTTTTATCGAAATTATCATATTTAAAATGAGAATTATATTTTGTTTTCGTTTTATCGAAAGCATTTTTACGTTTAACAGAATCACTTTTTATTACTTCATAAACTTTGAGTTTTTCTTTAAATTCACTTAAATTCTTACATCCATACAAAATAATTTTGTTTTCTTGTCTATCATTAATTCCATTAATAACATAATGCATTAAGGCAGATTCTTCAATTTTACCGCAATTGCACAACTCCTTCATTTTTAAAAAATACTCCTGCACAGATTCATAATCATGCATTTTCCTTTTACGCAAAAGATCGTGTAAGTTAGCTGAGTTTATTTCAAACGAAAACTCATCGATCAAGGCTCGTCTCAATTTTTCCCAAGAATTTATTTGTGGTTCTGTTCGAACGAATAATAGAGCATTTCCTCCTAACGATCTTTTAGCCATAACAAATTTTTGTAAGTCTGATAAATTAAATAATTTCGACATATCCTCAAAATGATCAATCCAATTAATTACATTTTCATGTGATTCTGCATTAAATTTAGTAATAGTGCTTTCGATATCTTCATAATTAATATTAACACTTGGAATAACAGTATGTGCATAAAAATCATTTTCACAAACATTTTCATTCTTCTTAAAATAGTCAGATGCACTTTTCTTTTTACTTATATTGCATTGCATTGAAAAATCATTTCTACTTATTTCTTCTTCCACTTCACTTTCCGAGTCAGCAGTTTCCGAATCCTCTTTAGTGTTTTGAGCTAAGAGTTCAAGGTCACATAACAGAGACAAAATTCTTTCTGCGAGCTCTGCTTTGGATCCTTGAAAAGAAATATTCAAAATGTTCGATGCAGTAATAAGTTCGCCAAGCGAAAACTCATTGTTTATATTTTTTAATTTGTCTCGATACTCATTACTTTCGATATCAAAATCAAAACCATCAAAATTTCTAATTCTTTTACGATTTAATCTATCTCCATCATGATCAAAAATCAATCTATGCAAAATTTTGATTTTATCTGCTTTAAAATTTCTCAATGCAACGCTTATTTCTTTTATATCGTTTAATATCATCATGTACTTTGAAAAATGTTCACGTACCTCTCAAAGATGTTCGATGAGGATCCACGTCTTTCTCTCGTTCCAAACCGACAACGTAACGTCTTCTTCTAATGAAAATCCTTCTAACTATCTGATGCGATAAACACAATATGAAATTTTTTGTAATTCAGCTAATCATTTCAATCTCACTCAATCCCGCTTCTGAGTTTTGTGGGACGGGGAGTGGCCAAGGCGAGATTAACTAATTAACAATTCTTATACAAAGCCTAATATTTAATTAACATGTATTTACAAATATAAATATATACAAGTTTGAGATATTTACAATTAATCATCTTAATAGATTGAAATTTAAAGTTCAAGTTTAAAGTTATGGGGGACAGGAGCAGTCGTCTTGCTGCTATCAAAAAGGAACGTCTTAGCGTCTTTCAGATAATTTCTCTTCTGCCCCGCTCACTGGGGAAGCTGTTGCGCCTCTCGAGCTCCATCTCAAGTGGGCACTTGAAATAGTGACGTCGGCTATTAAGTGGTTCACCCACCACATATATATATATATATATATATATATATATATATATATATATATAACCCTTTAATGAAGTCTAGGTTTAACTCTCTAGTATGGATGATGCCTAAAGAAATTAATCTAGGGAGGGCAAGAGCCTCGCATTCGTAAATGATATGCTTGGCCGTTTCCTCTTGCGTATGACATTTCCTGCAGATAGGGTCTTGCTGAAAAAGTTCCATTTTATCGAGGTGTTTTCTGAAATAGTAGTGCCCAGTTATGAAGCCTACGATTAAACGTATCTTCTGCCTAGAGCATCTTAGAATTTCAGAGGCAATCCTCGCTGATGATCCACAGATCATACTTTTAGCGTATGTTTGACCAGGAGTGTTGAGCCAAGCTTCATACATCTTCCGTTTTCCCATATAAGAACATTGGTTTTTGCGGTCTTCAAATGGATCCCACAAAAAGGTTCTGCACCGATGGAAGCAAAAGACGATCCTTGTTTAGCAAGTTCACACTTTCACCTCAGTTGGCTTGTAAACAAATCGAATATGTGGTACGGCAGAGAAAAGAATTTTTTTCCAAGAATTTCACCAGAGAACCCCACATTACTGTCTGGTCGCATTACTATCTGGTGCGCCATATTGCAAGTAAGCGTCACTGGCCTTTTCCTTTTCCAGGATTGATCCTTACTTTTTATGCTGCAACTATGAATTCAGATTGTTATTTAACTATGCCGCAAAAGTTTTTTCAAGACGATGCAATAACAGGATACCTGATTTCAACAACATGGTAACACTGCACTACCATGTTTATTTTGAGGCCAAGATTTCCTGGTAGGATTATCTCTCGGTGAAGAATCTTAAGCGGCCAGCAAGCTCAACGGACCATGTACCATGCATTTTTTTCATAATACATATATCTCATATGATATTCAAATATATCATATTATAGTTAAGTTTTCTTGTCGGATATATTATAGAATTTTAAAAAAAATATGTTTCTGGAAAATACAAAATAATATTTATCTTTCAAATATCCAAGGTAGATATCAAATTTATATTAATTGTTTAATAATGATAATAATAAATTATATGTTTATTGATATTGATAAAGTTATGTGAAAGTTAATATTATATATATAGTTAGAGGAAATCTTATGAACATTCATAATTGTTTCCCATTAATCTATGCTGCTAAATTTTATTTCATTAGAATGAAAATTCTAAGGATGCCCATTTCTTGTTATTTTTTTCAATATTTTATTAAACATCAATGTTTAACTAGAGTTGAGTTTGTTACGCTTGTACAACAATAATTGTAAAGATTTCATATTAGTGAAATACAATTCCTTCTTCAAATCTCAAATATGCAATTTTAATTTTCAATATACAAATTACAATGCTCGAAAATGTTTTAAATATGCTGTGATTTTAAACTTTCATGAAAAGAATTTTATTTCTCAATAATTTGTGTTGGACCATTAATATTTATAAGGTATTGGAGAATTATTAAATAACTAAATATTAACAATGAAACTAAAAGAATATTAAAAATTTTGTTTTAAATTCCAGCGTAACAACTTTTATGTTGACCCTAACCAGTACCATGCAATTTTTTCTTTGTAATTACCTGAAGATGAAATTGTATTGCAGCCTATCCAACACACTGGAAGACTTTCAGAACAATGTTGAGGGTAAAATTACAATAATACCGGAAGATATGATTGAAAGAGTGCATGAAAATTTCAGAAAACGATTGCAGAAGTGTGTGAATTGTGAAAGAAGGAAATATATTTATTTTATCATTATTTTTTATTACGTTCTTTTGTTGTTATTGTTTCTTATCCTCACTGTCTGACGAAGTCAGACAATATCCACGAGCCCGTTGACTGTAAGGAAGTCGAAGATTAGGAGTGGATTGCTAAGGAGATCCTCCTTAGAGAGACCCATGCAATCCAAAAGGTGCTCAGGAGAGGCCTGATGACTTTGGCACTTAGTGCAGGTGAAGAAGGTTTTCCTGCCCTCGTTGTAAGTGAGGCAAGCACTTGATGAGATCACTAGCAAATCTTGAGAGAGTAGTCCGGGTACGTTGTCACAAAAGGGAGGTCAAGGGACAAACCCGGTTTTGATCCCCTGTACCAATCATGGATAAGGGGTGTTCACGTTCTTTTAAACCATGTAATTAGGAACTTCCATTATTGTCCAATATAAGAAAAAAATGTAAGTTCCTAAGTGTTTGTTATTTTTTTTTATTTCCCAAATCAGCAAATTATCGTGTTTCACCCTGTATGTATATACACAGGATGATATGTGTGAGTATGTATGCATGTATACATTTATGGATTTATGTATATAAATATCTTAATTTTATTTTCTCAGAATATATGCGATAATGCTTACAAGATTGGTGATTGCAAGAATTGGGATGCTGCAACAGTGAGTATATTTATTATTTCTTTAAAAAAAAATTCTGAATAAAGTAGCTCAAAACTATAAAATAAAAATATTTAAATCATTTAGATACTTTAAATATTATTTATATTTTAGAAACTTTTGCTTGCTTTGATTCTCTTTATAAAAATAAAAATCTTATGATTATCTTAACAAAAATATACACTTTTATGTATGAACATTTATAAAATTTTCACTTTATCATTAATCTTCTCTGAATAATGATGAAATAAATATAATTCCCCCCTCATTGAAGATAAGATACAGTGTATGTATTTTAGATTAAACCTTAAAAATGATAGCACATGTTAAAATTTTAAAATTTTATTAAAATTTGTTAGATATCAAGCATTATTCTATTTAAATTTAACAAAAAGACAAAAAATTCAAAATGAATAAATTCGTTAGATTGAAAAATTTAGGATTTAAGAATTAATGCTCAGAGCTATGAAACAATTTCATTCATCTTTTACGTTTTTCATCCATATTTTACTAAATATTGTAATAGTTTAAAGATTACAAATTTAATACAATATGATAAGCAAAAATATGATAAGAATCCGTTTTGTTCATTAATGGAAGTTGAAACAAAATTAATCATAAATAAAATGTTCTTTAAATAAGATTATACACCTGAAGTTGGCAGCATGGCCTCTGCTGCCAACTTCCGAGGTCTCTGCTTCCAAATAATGAAGGACTATTTTCCTGAATAAATCATTACAGACTACATTTCTTTCATCTGACTTACTCTGTCTCAAGAATCTTTAGTTCATATGTTGCACAGAAGATGTCCCTCTCTCCACTTTGAGCTTTAAGGAAAGGTCTCACTGAACTAATCTAACATAAACGTCGTTGTTGTTGTTGTTACTAATGACACTTGGACAAGCCAAGCTAGCTATGCCTTGGCTATGAGAATTTAGGTCAATTGGGAGCATCTTTCGTTTAATCAGAGCACCATAAAGGCGAAAGTACTTTTTTTGCTCTTCAAATCCTCCGATAGATGGCAGCACCAGAGGATCTACTCCTTCAATTTTGGCATTGATCTGAAGGGGGAGTAAATTTCTCCAGACCATTGCACCCATGGTAACTGCTCAACGACCGACCACAGGACTTTCGATTCCACAGATTTATAACGAGCACGTATATCGCATGTACTCGGTGGATCTTTGGCGGCATTGGGAATCGAACCCCACCCTTCCGGATGGAAGGCCGATACCCTCTCACCGCTAGGCTACCACGGCCCACATAAACATTAACCAGAGGAAATAAACTAAACAGCTACAATAGTTAAAAAAGCAATAAATGTTAATTGTATTTTATGTATCATTCATAAATAATTATTTGAATAAAATATTAAATTCATCATCTCAATTTTATTGTTAAAGAGTGCACTGCCGTAAGAAATATTAGGTAATATCTAAACTATTTTGATCCTACAATAACTATAATTTTCTCAATAGCATCTCAAATATGTAATTATAATGATTTAATTTATGCTATTATTGTGCTGGACAATAATATATTGCGTAAGTAAATATTTAAAATTTCTTGTTTCATTCATTTAAAACAGTTTGTTTACCTTATTGGCAAATGAATTACGGCACACTTGAAATGCTATTTGACCAATAATTTGATTGTTTTAGGTTAAATTTTAATATCAATTGATTTTTTACAGTTCTCATTACAAATATATTTGCTATCGATTACAGTTTTCCAAAAACGAATTTTATTAAAATAGTTTTGCTTAAGAGGCAAAGAGTAGTGTGTTTGTAATACAACTCTTTCTTTATATACAGGGTGATCCAAAAGTCTGGACGAACTTTAAAAATGAATAATTCGAAAACGGATCACGATACAAAGATGCGGTTTCCACCAAACGGATAGAAAAAAAACCGGGTTTTGTGTGGCAATGAAAAAAAATAGTTCTGTTGGCGACCAACAGATGGCGCTGTCGGATTTCTAATGTAGGTTTACGCAAAGCAACAAACGATATAAAAAGAAGCAACTAATGCTTCTTGGTAATGGTAGTCGAAGCTGGTATGCATCGAAATGCTATCCATAGTTGAGAAAGCCCTCTTAGTTAAACTGTTTTATAAGAATTCGGAAAGTGCCATTGCGAGCATATCGCTACATGAAGGGTATGCGAGATAGCAAAGGACCAATAACGTCTTCTGCATGGAACAAAATTGTGAAAAAATTTGAAGCTACAGGTTCTTTGGCGTCACGTCAAAGAAGTGGATGTCCCTCAACTGCAGCTGCTGTTGCCACGACAGTGGAGCAGACGGCGCAAGCCATGTTGGCGGTTGCTGCACATAAGGAGTGCAGTGCTTGAGAAGTTTCGAGGCAGACAGGAGTGTCGTATGGAAGTGTATGGAGAGCGCTGCGAGTAACTTTGCTACGTTATCCCTACAAGTTGCAACATAACCAAGAACTGAAACCTCCTGACTTCGACTCTCGCCGATATTTTGCGAATTTGGTCTTCAATAAGATGGAAGAGCAGCACGACTGGCTTCACACTGTGCTTTAGACAGATGAAGCACATTTCACACTCTCTGGTGCTGTTAACAACCACAAATGTCGAGTGTGGACCACAAAAAATCCACATGCATTTGTTGAGGTACCCATGCAACAGCCTAAAGTGACAGTCTGGTGTGGCTTCACTGCTGATTTAATAACTGGTCCATTTTTTTCGAGGAAGTCACACAGACAGGTTTCCAAACAGTTTCTGTCACCGGTAAGCGATATCTAGCACTGTTGCAGAACAGCATTATTCCTGAACTGCAAGCGCGACAGGCACTCCAAACAGTCACCTTTATGCAAGATGGAGCACCACCTCATATTGCTCTGCCTGTGCAACGCCTGCTACGCTCAACATTTGGGGAGGATCGCATTATCAGTCGCTACTTTAATCACGCATGGCCTCCAAGATCTCTCGATCTCACACCCTGTGATTTTTGGCTGTGGGGCTTCTTGAAGTCAAAAGTGTACAGCGACCAACCGGCATCACTAGCGGCACTGAAAGATACCATCCGCCAAAATGTGTCTGCCATAACGCAAGAAATGCTACTAAATGCTGTGAATGGTGTGGTGAATCGTATCACAGCTTTACTTCTGAATGATGGACATCACATTGAACATTTACTGTAGTAAGTACTAATTAACTCGAATTAATCTGACTTCATTAATCATTGTTTCATTTGTAAATCATATTTTGTTGCAATAAAACACTATAGCGCCATCTGTTGGTCGCCAACAGAACTATTTTTTTTCATTGCCACACAAAACCCGGTTTATTTTCCATTCGTTTGGTGCAAACCGCATCTTTGTATCGTGATTCGTTTTCGAATTATTCATTTTTAAAGTTCGTCCTGACTTTTGGATCACCCGGTATATTATGTTATAATGGTTACTGACTTTGCGATAAATTTTGTTTGAATAT
>JAJQOW010002232.1:0-21560 GCA_037975125.1 Latrodectus hesperus | reverse complement strand
GTTTAACTTGGCAAAAATTTGTATTTATGTATGAACAATGCGTAGCGGATAGTCCAATAGTTGATGATTATTTTTATATATTTAGGCATCCCTTGCATATTCTCTTCAAGGAAATCTTTACATGAGCAAGTGAGGCATATTTATGTCACATATAGTTTCCTAATAGTTATAATTACAGAAAGCAGAGATCTGGGATTGAACTTCAAATTTTTCATTTTGAAGAATATGGCTTTACCACTGAATCACACTGTAACCATTCACATCTTTAAAAATGATGCAAAAAATTATATCACATTATATTTTCACAACAAAATAATATCTATCTTTATGCATATTATTCCCCAGTCACCCCAAACTCACGCATCTCTGAAATAAAAGTAAAAAAGGTTGCTGACCCTTATTTAGAAAGGAAAAAAAAAAAAGATTAGACTTGAATATTCTTTTGAATGAGCAATAAGGATGTGATAAGAAATCACAAATTTAAATTTATTAGATCTTTTATGAAACGACACAAATTTTTATCTCAGTGAAGTAAAACATGTATCTGTGTTCTAGTCCAAGTCTTTTCGAAGCTCATTCTCTATTTTTAATATTTATTATCAATCTCCATTTTTAATCTAGTAAATATTTACATAAATTAATATAAACTGGAATTATTTTCTATTAAACTATATAAACTTTGTTTCAAATATTTTTCAAAATTTATCTCTAAAAGTTAGAAAAATGTTTTGGAAATAGGAAAGAATTAGAAAAGATTAGAACAGAATATTCTTGTGCATGAGCAATAAGAATACGATAAGAGAAATCGCAAATTTAAATCTATTAGGTTTCTTATGAAATGACGAACATTTTTATCTCTCGAAAGGAAAACGCATCTTTTTTCCATTCCAAGTTTATTAAAGCTCTTTTTATATTGTATATTTATTTATAAACAGATATAAATAAATTTAATATAAAAATTTAAATTGGTTTTATAAAATATGTTAGTATTGTTCCAAACATTTTTAAACTTTATTTCTAAATATTTATAAAATATTTTTGGAAAGAAGGAGAGAAAAAAATAATAAATGATAAAATATTGGTAAAAATTGTCTCAATTTTCTGAAAAATATAAATAATAATCTTTTACTTATACGTTGACTAAAGATATCTGTGAAGAAAATTGATACGAATGATAAAGACGTATACATCAGTGAAATTCTGTCTTTAGAAAATAAAACGAGTTATGTTTTATGTGATTACTTCAAGTCTTGAAAGCTAGAAACAATAGAAACATATTTGATTATTTCAAACAACTGATTAATTAGGAAATAATCATTCAAACAATGTAAATGTTTTGAAAGATTAAAATTTCTAATTTTTGATATGTAATTGACTAATTTATCATGATTAAAAGTTTTAAAAATGCGTTTTATTCTTTTTAAAATTATTCAAAGTCGAAAATTGTTTTAATTTACCTTACGAAATTTAATTTTTCTAATGTATTCAGATGTTTGTCTTTGATCAGTTATATTAGCATATTTTATGTAATTAAAATTGTGATGATGTGTTTTTTAGCCTCTAAGTTAAGATGACTTTTTCAAGAAAACACCTTTATTAAAGTTTATTTATTTATTTTATTTTAGTACTTTTTAAAATGAAAGCAAGAAAAATCCTTAACATTTAAAATAATATTTGAAAAATTGTGAAAACGAATAACTGTGACAAATGGATAAGAGTCACCTCTTATCTATTGATGATAATGTCATGGATTGATTAATTTTATCGATTGATAATCTTATGAATAAGATTGATGTCTTAAAAATGCTACGTATATTTTTGTGCCTAAAAATATTTTTTTATATAAAATGTAAATGCATTTTGCATAGTAAAATATTTATTTAACATTATTATTAAAATGTGATTGGCAGATCCTTTATTCGCAAGAATTTTAAATTAAAATCATATATATATTTAAGAAAAATACCAATTAAGCAATTTATTTTAGAATGGAAAAAATGACAAGTTTTGTTTTGAAGTCGCTTTGAAAGTAAATATAAGGTGGTTCAAATAAAAATATAATGTAAAAAAATATCTCTTTAATTTTTGAATGGAAAATAAATTCTGGTTTTCGAAATTGATATATGTTAGATTTGAGCTCGTCTTGTTTTATTTATTTATTCTTTTTATCCATCAAATAGAATTCGGGAACATACCCTACTATTAAGCTGTAATCATTATATGCAGTAGAGGAGAATATAATTTAATGTATAAAAATATGTTTACCATATACATCATATAATACTTATAATTAATTTGATTACTCTTTTCTTAAGAGTATAGGTATGTACATATAACTATATATATATTTGATTAAAGTGATTCTCTTTCTTTAAAGATTTATAGAATTAAATTAAAAGCTAAAATGAAACAGCTGAATAAATCGCATGAGCAGAATAGCTATGGAAATCTTTTGCACGGTTTGCAGAAAACAAATAATTCGATAAAGCTTATATTCATTTGGACTGAATCTAAATAAGTTAAATGTAGGAATTTTATGGTTTGAAATTAATCTATTATATATTTCAAAAATATATTTCGCAGCATTATTTTACAATAAATTTAATCTCAGTTATTGATCTTTATTTATTTTCATAAATAATAATAATAATAATAATTTTCGTAAATAGGAATCTTCTTCTTCTCACTGTACAAAAAATCTTATATTTAATTAGTCTTAAATTTAATAAAATTTTTATTTAATTCCTAATTTATTTTTAACTTACTATCATCACACTTTAAATAAATATACAATTTTCAATTATTATTATTGTCTTACATGAACAATTTGATTGAAAAATGCTTATAGATATTTCTATTTTTTTGTATTTTGAGATAAATTATTACACTGAATGATAACATAATGAAGTTAAATTTGTGACGCTATTATAAAATGTGAGATTTATCACATCATCATTAAAAATTATCATGCCAATGATACTATGCAACTGTAGCGACTCAAAAAATAGGTTCTTGATAAATAAGCAATTTAAATTATTTCCTTATAAATAGGAAAAAATAATCGTTATAATATAAAAAATTAAGAAAATTGAAATTTCACAAATGTATTAATGCAAGACCATGAATTCACAGCAATGCACTGTGCATTAGAGAATGTCCCAGTCATGTATTGCTGTTATTTTTAAGACACTTTCCTCAAAATTGTGTTTGGGCCAATCTTTTTCTAACATTATTTGAAATAGAGATATGTATGACTATCAGTTACTTCCTGATTACGCAAATACAGATCATATCAAAAGATACAAAAATGTGGCAAAAAATTTCATAAACAAAATATTTGACTTGAAAATAAACGTTTACGTTTAAGATTTTTATCATAATTCCATATAGAATATCCAACAAAATAATAGGTGTTCAAAAAGCTTTGCTGATGTGATTATTTCTTGTTATTCAAGCACTTATTTGGAAATCGAATTAAAGTTGTTTACCTCCAAGTACAAAGAATGATAAAAAAAAAAAAAAAATTCTTTTATCTGAACATATAGCATCACAATTTAACTTTTTTTTTACTATTATCTTAGTTATCTAACTGGTCTAATCTGCTTTGATTCTTAACAACAAATGCAGCATTCTAAAATTTTAAAGCTTGGTTTGATCGTCTGATTTGAGACCTTTTTATCCGAAAATATCGCCTGTTTTTCTGTTTCTGGTCTTATAAACACGTCTCAGCTCGAAAAGCAGAGTTTGACGTGACGGGAGAACAGTAAAGCGTTGTTTATCTTAAAGTCTAATTTTAAGTTCTCAGGATAAGAACTCTCTCTAGAACAAACTTTTCAGAATGTCAAGAGTGCTCTTGAAGTGCCGACATCTGTGTTTTATTTGCACTTCTGCCGCAGTTCCGAACTTAAGTCAGAAAAAACGAAACAACAGAAAAGAATATTTTTCTTATACAAAGAAAACCTTATGCACTTTTATCAGGATGGATGTCTTAAAAGAATTATAAGGAAAGTAGTACATTTCCTTTTCATAATAGTATTTTAGGCTGTCGTCTCAAAGGCATAAACATTTGTAAATGCAAGATTGAAAACATCACCACGGTTACTGTCCAGAACTTTGTTCGCAGGAACCTGCGATTTTAATGACATGCCAAGCATTACAGTGTGTTTAAGAACTATAAACTGTTAATAAGATGGTAACAGAGCGATATATTATTACTAAACACCCCATATTATTATTTTTTTAAATCCACCTGAGAATTCAGTTTTTATTTTTTAGACTGAAATAAACAATAAAATGTTGATGGAATAAATTTTAAGAATTTTCACATTCCATAGTAAATTATTATTTAATTAAAAAAAATTAATATGTAAAAACAGTCCTTTGAAAATAAATATCATGTATATTGAAATCTAGATACTTTGATATGTAAGTAAAATATTGTTGTTTTGGATATTATTTACATGTTAAAATTTTTTATGAATATAAACTACGAAAAAATTTTAAGCTCTTCTACTCCACATTAATGGGAAAGAGAATATTCCTGATCAAAGTTAAGAACAAGGGATACAGATGATGATTTATCTATATTGACTATATATGATAAAATATGTTCACTTGTAATTTATGAGTAAATAAAGAACACGTGTAAAAACAGAATCCCATTAGCGCTTATTTATTTCTAGCATTTGGAAAAGAAGCTGTGATAGTCAACTATTTATGCTTTTCTTAATGAACAAAAAACTTCTTAATTATGATAATTTTATACGTTAAGTTTACACAGAACTAATACTATATTCTAAAATATGGTTTACCTAGAAAATGTATTAAAAGGTAAGTGTTGAAAGCCAAGAGAAATTTGGAGAACATGTCTGTGCATTAATAATCAGTGCATTCACAAGTGTAAAACGTGAAAAGATTTAAACTGCCTTTGGAAAATGAAGAACAGTGGAAGATATTGGTGAACAAATAAAATAGTAGTTAATCGTGAGTTCCAACTTCAAATTTTTTTTTTATATATACAGAACTACCATTATATTCTAAAATATGGTTTACCTAGAAAATTTATTAAAAGGTAAGTGCTGAAAGGCAAGAAAAATTTGGAGAACATGTCTGTGTATTAATAATTAGTGCATTAACAAGTGCAAAACGTGAGAAAATTTAAACTGTCATTAGAAAATGAAGAACAGTGGAGGATACTGGTGAACAGATAAAATAATAGTTAATCGTGAGTTCCAAGTTCAAATTTTCTTTACAATACTTATGGTCAATTGAAATTGATTTAGAGAGATATCAGGGGGGGGGCGTTAGAAATCGAGGGTGACATATGATGAAATGACCGTCTCAAGACTTATTAGTGAGCATCTGAAAAGCATGACATTCGAATCTGGGAGCAAGGTCTGTTCAATGTGCACAAAATACAATCTCCCCCCGATCACATCCTGAATTGTTTGGGGTTCGGTCCACTAATGGTGCTTGGCTTCGCTAGGGTTCACAATGTCATGTATCTGATCTAGCTGCCACTAAATCTCTGAAGGATTGGAAACAACAACAATAACAGACATCGATGTATGATACAGTCAGGAGGATACATCACGGAAAAATTAGTAGAAGGGAGAAGTTTTCCTTATATCTATACTAAATCTTGATAAAGTAATATTTGTCAATGAACAAAGTCATTAAATTCTTTGTCTTACGATCATAAGAACACAACATTTAATTTTAATATAAAGGGAAATTCCTTAAACAAACTACTTTCTTGCGGTGGCAACTCGAATGTCAGTTTCATAGTCCATTAACTTAACAACCATAGAATATGAGAGAACTATGCTGATATATTTATAATAAAAAATATCCGTTTTTGTTCTTGATAAGGCACGGCATGAACTTAGATGGAAAAGGCGTTTTCGAATCAAGCAAGTCGCTGCTGTGATGCCTGATCCAGCAGAAGACCGGCTCCATTAATTGTTTTATAGTCTCCAATATTTCAAACTATTGTCATACATTGGAAAACACAGATCAATGTTACCAAAGTTTTCCCTTTATTTTGTAAAATACATAGAATAAATGTAATTTGATGCTGCAGGAAAATAGCAAATAATTCTTTTTATTCTACATAAGATAATACATAAAAAGATTTAGTATATTTGTTAAAATTGACTTTCTTTAATATCACTAATTATGTTTTTAACATAGCTAATATTCATAAAAAAGAAGAAATTTAATGACGATTTCTTCTGATCAAGATTAATACTCAAAAATATACATACATATATATATATTCAATTTTAGATTAATCATAATTTGACCTACAATTTAATGTGCACAAAATTTAAATATTACTGTAAATAATATATTTACTATTTAAATTGTATTGTAAATATATTATCATATATTTATATATACAATTTAAATAATACATTCACATAATACATATACAGTCACTTAAAAATCAAATTTATTCAACTTACAATCAAATATTTTCCAAGATACTTTTATATTTGGATAAAATTTTCATTAGGTAATGAGAACTATATATATATTACTGCTAATCAAAGATTATGCTAATCATATTTCGAAAAGGAATAATTAATTATTGCTTATCAATTATTTTAAAAAGGTTATTGTTATCTAAAGCCGAAAATTTTAATTCAATAAAAATGTTAATATATTCATTTGAAAAAAAAATCATCGATTTACATTTCATAAAATCTCTTTAAAATGTTATTGATTTTAATTTAAAATGAGATCAGATCCAAAGTATTCATTCCCATAATGAAGATGCCTTCTTATTCCACATTTTCTATAGAACAAGGACACTTGTTTCGTTAAACGTTTAACTTTGAATAGCAAAGCTGTGATACCTCTGGATGAAACTGTATTATGATTGGCTCCATTGGACATCATCAGGAGTCGACTTATTATATGAGTAGAAAACCCATTTGCCCTTCTCTCCAAAAACAATTTTAGCTGAAAACTGGTTTCTTCGGCGTTAGAATGATAATTTTTCACTTTCGCAAACTATTATACTTCTCGAGTTCAAAAATAAATAAACAATATGAATAGTATTTCTACAAAGGAATCTTATAGAAATGAGATGTTTAGCTTAACTTTGAAATCATCACATGATAAGACACAAGTATATGTCTGAAATGTAAAAAGACAAGTCTGAAATGTAAAAAGAAAAAATAAATAAATAAGGGAAAAATTATTAACCCAAAATTTTATGCATTATTTAAAAAATTTATCTGTGTTCAGATTTCTTACTTAAAATCAGAATAAAATTTTAGTTTGACTATTTTGAGTAATATATTTCCTACATTTTCATTGAGTTTCTGCTTTGAATCTAACTATTATCTTGGACTTAAGAACATAAAAATTTTTAATAGAATTTTCCTGTCTTGAATTTATTTTAAAATGTATTTAAGTATATAATTTTGAATTCAGGTAAGTTGAGGAATTCGTTAAGAGGTCTGGCGCTCATTTTCATAAAATTTTACACGATCCCAATGGATGGTTAGTTTATTTTAATTATTTAACGAGCAGAATTGTGTTATCAATACAGTAGTGTTTGTTTTAGATCTAGAAGAATGATTTTCAGGCTAAACAGGAAAACAAAATGCTATTAAAAATTAATCACTGCCAAAATGAAGATGCCTTCTAATAGATCCTACAGAACCTTTATAAAGTATCTAAAAATTAACACCAAAATTATTAATTATTAAAAAATAGTTAAAAAAAAGTATGATAATAATTTCTTTAACTAAAAGAAAATAATTCATATTTATACATGTGAGTTTAAGTAAATGAATACGAAAGTATTAAAATGCATTCTGTAATTGATAAGCATCTATTCGAGAGATTTAAATAAAATAAATAAATAAGAATCTCTATACTCACTTGTTAGCGAGCACTAAAAATGTATCACATTCTGAGGGTAGTAACAGGTTTTTTTCTTTGTTCAAAAAGCCAACTAGAACCGGCATCACCTCAGCACATCTTGGACCGTCTCAGACTGCACTGGGAGGATATCCATAAATGTCCACTTCTTGTATCAGATCAGATGAGAGATTTTTACAACCACAAAAACAAAGGAAGAGAATTTCAAGAATAAGACGTAAAACGATTGACTCTGATGAAATATATGATAGCTTACTAATTGTATTTAGATTTAGAAACATTGTTCTCATCAATGATTATTATATATTAGGGCTAAAAGACAAATACTATACAACTTGAATCTTAATTTCACTAAACAAATGGGATCATTACACTGTTTTTTCGGCTTTTCAAAATATGAAAACAGATATATATATATATATATATACATACATACATATATATATATATATATATATATATATATATATATATATATATATATATATATATATATATATATATATATATATATATATATCTGTTTTCATATTGTTGGCTCATTTTCTTTTATTTTACGCTTCTTAAAAATCTAGAAAATAACTTTTCAACAGGTATTTCAATACCTCTGATATTCTTATTTATTGATTTGTATTAAAATAGGAGGTGAAATTTATTGCATCGAGAATATATCCTGAAAAAGGAACAGTGAATAAATTTCTCTTACATTCAATTAATTTACAAATGTTGAGTTTAATAGTTTTTCAGTAGAGATAAGTGAATTTTGATCTTGAAATCAGCTGCAGAAATAAATATTTTTTTAATGAAACCAAGCTAAAACACTCATTAAATAAAAAAATTTTATTTACTGACTTATATTGAAAGAGAAGTTTAAATTGAACTTTGTTAATTGAAAAAAAAAAATCATTCCATATATTCCTTGAAAAGTTACCTTTTGGAAGAAGTGTTATACTAAAGTTTCTGAAAGATATTTTTGTTCAGAAATTTTATGTTGAAAATCTGAATTAGAAAAAAAAATGGCAATTTTTGAATTTGTTCCGGAATCAAATATTAATTAAACATTGAAAATAAATTCTGAATCCGTAAATAAATGAGAAAAGCTATTTATTTTATTTAGAGATTTTAAACTCACATTTGTAATAGGTAGAAATATTTGATGTTTCACGATTCCTAATAACTTTTATGTGTTCGTTTTATAAAGTTATCAAAACATATCACATTTGACTACATTTTCTCTCGAATCGTTGAAGATTAGTATCATTACATTTTTTATTTTCTTTCAACATAACGGAATCTAGAAAGGGAACGCAAATTCTACCTTAAGCGTTTTAAAGAATGCAAAATTAGATTTATCATATTATTGTCATCATAACTAAAGTGATAAGATAGATCTTTAACACTAGTATATGACGAGAGAGAAGGACAGTAATGATGCTATGTTAAATCCTTTGATTTCAAGAACCTCAAAAGGATTTTTCATCAAACTATGAGAATGCCTGAAGATACGTGAGATCTTATCACATTCTAAAAGCTTGATAGTTACTATCGAAAAAATATTAAATATTCGCAACTTTCAATGCCATGAGCAAGAAATTGAATTTTAGTGCTTTAATAGAAAATCACACCTTTCATACACTCATTTCACAGTAGTCAGCAACAAACTTATCGATTAAAACCCATCTTTCTTCGCTGGATTTTTATACTTTAATTTCCAAAACCGACTAACAATCGAAGAGCTAATATTTTGCTTTTTATTTATATAAATTACAACATCACTGGAAGATATAATATTTTCTAAAGTTTCATTTAACTACGCGAAACATCTTTGCATAAATACTTCGCCATGACAGACTTGTATTGTGTAGACTTGTACTATGACAGACTGTGTATTGTGCCTCCACCTTGTGGAACTCGAATTTTGTCGAAACACATTCAGTGAGTTTTTGATTCAGTAAGTTGATGCGAGCATGAAGAAATAAAAGTTGTTGTGAATATAGGCCTGTATGTTTCTGGTAATTTATTTTTTTGTTTTAATAAATTGAAGGAATCCATAATGAGTGCAATAATATTGGCAATTCAGTTCTGGCTTTCAAGAAAATGTACACAAATTTGATTCTAATAAAAATTCTTAAGATGAAGTTCAAGGCATCGTATAGTAAACTTACTTAGTTGGTAAAGCATCGAATTTAGCGATAGAATTCATTTATTTTTCCATCAAAGTTACATTCAGGTGTTATTAATTCATCTGTATATATCACTGCTCTTGACATAAGAACTAAATAGACCATTTGGTATTCAACAGTGACGACCTTGTGACAATGATCAATTTATGTGGGAATGATAAAATTGGTACATATCACATTTAGCATGATAAAATTAACTTTTATTTTATATTATTTATTTTTAAATTATTTATGTGATTGTTGATTATTTTTGTAACATTTTGCGATATATTATATTGTATATACAGTTGAGACTCGTTTTTTTTTACGAATTCCTGGCGATTCGTTCGACTGGTAAAATAATTCTTGAAATCAAAAATTTTTAATAAAGAAAAATAAATTTTTGATGTAAAAATTAATTTTTTTTTTACTTAACTGTTCTCTCTTTATAAATTAGCTTATTTTAGAAAAAAATATTTAGTATGCACCTTACAGGAAATACATGCAAAATAATATTCATACTTGAAAACAATTATTACTTTCATTTTATTGCTGTAAAACCAAGCAAAGTTTTCACATATCTGTATATTTTTAAAACTACATTTTTACGAATATATTTTTCTATACATTTGATTTAGAAAATCATTTGAGGTATTTTTTTGAACAACACTTTAATTTTGTCAGCTTGTTTTGCAGACTTTCGCGAAGAGGCCGACACTAATCATTTCTTTCTATTTTGATATCCGATAGTTCGTTTTCATTCTTATTCATTTTCTCTATTACTTAATTATCTGATTCTTCTTACATACAAATTACACCTGAACTTCACATTCAAATAGTTTTTTCTTTGTCGAAGTTCTTAGATGAGTAACTTACCTTCATACAAATCATAAGGTTCTTGGCTTTATTTAATTATGGTGGTTTCTGTAATAAAACCTGCATGCCGAAAAGAACTAGATATTGTTTTTTCATCAACATCTGAATGTCAACCTAGAATGTCAATTTCCTACGGTGATTTAAAACTGTGATCACTCCATGCAAAAATACCTTTCAATACTTCCATTTGAAATTACAGATTATATTCTGATTCACGAAATGTTAGACAGAAGACTGATTAAATGGAAGAAATTCAGCGAGAGAATTGCTCTAAAAAAACCAAAATATCTATATCAGGAGTGCAGTATAGAAGTATCAGAAGCGTACAACTTGAAAAATTTACAATCCTCACAAAAAAACGACGATCCAAGTTTCTCAACAATAAAATTTAAAAAAAGAATTTTAAATAATTGATAAAAATTAGATGATGAAAATTATCATAAGTGATGGATAAAAATGTGTTCGTAAACAAGACATTTTTCGAAGGTTTTATTCGTTAATGGGAATTAAAATCACTATTGCGTCATGAGACCACTACTGAATCTAATTCACCAACTACTGATTCGTGAAATAGTAAATATTCATATATTAGATGTTCGTAAAAACCAGTATCTACTACTGTATGCATAGAAGTTTACCAGAATCTCTCTTCATCCATGGTTAAAATCATGTGCTGTTCTCTTAAAGTTCTTCAACTGCCTGAATCATTTACTTACTAACGTCTACATATTAAAAAGGGGGTATTAATGGACATATGAAATATTAAGTTAATGTTTTCCTTTTGGCCGCTATGGGCAGGTTGGCAAAGTCAATGTTCTAGCAATCGGAAGGTAATGATGTCTATATCAACCCACCCGAAGATCTATCTTGTTCGCTAATGGCCGCTGGAGCAGTAAGATAAGTCGAGGAGCAATGTCCTCTAAATAATATGATACCTCAAGTCTGAAGGGGGGACGGGTATTCTGCTTCGAGACTGCTTCTAAAGCCCGCCACACACGATAGGATTTTTCCATGGAAAAATCCTATCGTGAACAAGTTGTACCGTGTGTGGGGAAGTTGGACAGGCTCAAGAAAATTCAAACAAGCTCTGATTTTTCTTCCAACACAGGAAGTAAGCAATTGCTTCCCGTTGTCGCGTGTCTGTCTCACAGGGTTGCAAATTATTTAATGGCGATACTTTGGAAAATTAATATTTGAAATTTCTCATTTACTGAAACTTAGATTCACGTTTTACCAAACGTCACGAACATTAGATCCCTTTTTTAAAAATGTCCATGAAGCAAATATTGCAGGAATTTATTGAAGTCTATAAAGATGAGCCTTGTTTGTGGCAAATAATGAGTGTCGATTACACAAATAAAATAAAAAGAAAGTTAGCTTACGAAAATTTATTAGAAATATACAAAAAGATAGATGAAAAGGCTTCACTTTACGAAGTAAAGGGAAAAAAAATTAATGCCTTCCGTAGAACCTATAAAAGAGAAAAATCAATGAATCGAAAAAAAGTGGTGTAAGCACGGAGGATGCATATGTGTGCCGACTTTATGGTACTTTGAATACATATCATTTCTGGACGAAACTGCAATTCCACGTGCTAAAGTATCTTCCATGAATTTGGACACAAGTTTTGTTGAGAATGGTGATGAAACAAGTTAAATAATTTTTTGTAAAATTATTCTCTATCTGAATGAATATAATAATTACACACATTTAACGTAAAATTTAACTACGAAATTTTATAATAAGCTTTATTAGAAAACAATTTTTTTTTTTATTTCAGAATGCTTGCAAATCTTTAAAATGAACATTTTGAAATTTTAATTTTCTATATTTTTAAATACGAATTAAATTTAAACAATAATATAAAGGTATTAGATGAGATTATTCTGCTGTTTTCTTTAAATATTATTTATACAATGAAACAGTAATAAAATTAGGTAAATAAAAATAATAAATTGATTAATAATAACAAAAAAAGATTATTCACCTTTAAGCGAAATTTGAAATTAAATGCACTTTCAGCTATGATTTATCATTTGGTAAATGTTAATTTGTTTCCCTTTTTTTAAAAATCATTTAAGAAAATATTATAAAATCTAAGAATACTTGGATCAAAATATAACAAATTAATAATTGACTTTATATCTACTAATAAATAATAATAATTAATACTCGATAGATAAACTGTTTGATGTACTAATGTGGCTCTTTAATTAATACCGCTGTAGCGTGTAGCATGTAGCTGGTTTAATAGGAACAAAGAAATAGGTTCCTTAAATAGCTCAAAATATTTTATTACAATTTTAGGTACAATTTGAGCACAACACAGATACACACAGATACTACAAATAATACTAAATAACAACTAAAACATTTAAATTTGAAGAAAAGAAAATAAACATGAGAGTCATATGGACATGTCTCATACCGTCGGTTGTTGGAGAGGGACTGGCTTCTCGTTGACGATGCCATGGGTGGCGCTGCAGATAGAGGGCGCTACAGACTCCCCTCTGGCTCCGCCGACGTCCCGGCAAGGAGACAGGATTGAGATTAGGAAGCTGCTGAGGGTGTCGACGTGGTCTTCCTCTACTTTTCAAAGGGAAAACGGGACCTTTATCTCTAGATGATTGTTGATAAGGCATCAACATACTGGTATGATAAGTACCGAGTACTTGATCAGGGGCAGCAGGGTCTGCAACATCATATGTATTTGGTGATCTATTTGTTAGGATAATATAAGGTCCTTCACGTTTGGGCATGAATTTCTTAGTTGTTTTGGTCTTAGACTTGCTTATGGGATGTAAAGTGATCCAAACTTTATCACCTGGTTGATAATAAGCGGGTCTATGCTTCTTGTCAAAGTACTCCTTTCTTGCATCTTGTTTTTGTTCTACACGTTCTCTAATTAATGGTGTAAGACGTGCAAATTCTTTCAAGTAAGGTGTTATCTCTGCGACGAAGTTATCGTTATCAATGACAGCTCTTATATCATGCTTGACATCATCTGTGGTTCGAAGCTCTCTTCCGAACTGAAGGTAAGCTGCCGTATGACCTGTAGAATCACATTTTGCAGTGTTTAAAGCAAAACGTATCATGGGTAGTTTGTCCTCCCAAGTATCATGTGAATCACCAACTAGAATTGCTAATTTGGGTTTTAGGTCTCGATTTTTTCGTTCAGCAGGGTTTGCTTGAGGATGGTATAACGGTATAAGATCTTGCTTAATACCCAAGATTTTACAAGTTTGTTGCATTACAGCACTGACGAACTGTACGCCATTGTCACTGATTACCCTTCTAGGTAGGCCATAGCGTAAGAAGACTTCTTCTATCAATATTTTAGAGCAATTGATAGCTGTAGCATCTTTTAGGGCAAAAAGTTCGACCCATCGTGTACTTGTATCTTCAACAAGAAAAATCCATTTTTGTCCAGTTGGGGTCTCTGGGAGAGGGCCAAACAAGTCTATTGCCAGCGTCTCAAATCTTTGTGAGTAAATAGGCGTTCTGAGTAATCCAGCAGGTTTCTGGTTGTTAGATTTGTACCGATTACATTCAGCACAATCTTTCACGTATTCGGCGATAAACTTTCTCATGCCAGGAAAGAAATACCTAGAAGCAATCTTATGATACGTGTTCTCAGCTCCACAATGTCCTGCAGTGGGAGTATCATGATATTGCTGTAGGACACGTTCTCGCTCGTGACAAGGGACAACTAACTGTGCTTCTTCTGACTCTGTTTCAGGCGAATATCGATACAGTATTCCCTGATTCATCAGATACCCTCTACTAGTCCAATTTACATAGTTTTCATCTTTCCGACCACTTTCAAAGCACTCTATTATCTTTCTCACATCCTCATCCTTCAATTGTTCTTCACGAATATCTTTAGATTTCCTGGATGGCAAATCTATGGAAATAGTGTTCAAGTTACAAACAAATTTGTCCTCTTTATCAACTGGTCTGGACAGAAGATCTGCAATTACATTAGATTTTCCTGGAGTGTAAAGAATTTTCGGATGATATGACTGGATTTGAAGAGCCCATCGAGCTAAGCGTCCGGATGGCGATTTAATACTCATAAGCCATTTCAAGGGTTGGTGATCAGATGCAATAATAATTTCTTGATTTTCCACATAGCCACGGAACTTTTCAAGTGCCCATACCACAGCTAATGCTTCTCTTTCAGTAGTTGAATAATTTCTTTCTGCTGAACTGAGCAATCGACTGGCATACTCAATCACATGTTCTTCCGGCCTTTCTCCTTGGATAAGGACTGCTCCTAGAGCGTAATTACTAGCATCAGTTCTTATAAGGAATGGTTTAGATCCATCTGGCTGAGACAACACAGGTGGTGAAATCAGCTGTCTTTTTAACTCATCAAATGCTTTCTGTTCGGTATCACCCCATGTCCATAGTTTATTCTTTTTTGTTAAGTCACTAAGGGGTCTAGCAACTTCAGAAAAATGGGGAACATATCTCCGGAACCAGGAACAAGTCTGTAGGAAGGACTGAACTTCTTTAGCACATTTTGGTGTTGGAATTTTTTGAATTGAAGATACTTTGTCAGCATCCACTTCCACACCTTTTTCCGTTATCCAATGACCTAAATACTTCACTCTGTCACAAGAAAAATGACATTTGTTTCTGTTAGCATTCAGTTTAAATATAGAAAGTCTTTCAAACACTTTTCGTAAATCTGATAAATGTTCATCAAAAGTTTCTGATAAGATAATGATATCGTCAAGGTATGACAATGCAAAAACATCTTTGAGACCAGATCTAAATTTATCAATGAGACGTTGAAAAGTTGCGGGTGCGTTGCGCAACCCAAAAGGCATACGTAAAAATTTAAAAGTTCCTAATGGACAGATGAATGCAGTCTTCTCTTGGTCCGATTCATGAACTTTGACCTGATGATAACCAGATCTTAAGTCTATCGTAGACATGTATTTCGTCGACTTGGCTTCAGTCAATAAATCATCCATTCTAGGTAGTGGATAGTTATCCGGAATAGTCGTTGAGTTTAACTTACGGTAATCAACACACAATCTGATGGTACCGTTCGGTTTAGGCACTAATACCACAGGACTTGCATAAGGAGATTCACATTCCTCAATTATTCCTTCTGTTAGTAAGGAATCTAGCTCTTTCTTCAACAACTCTTTCTTTGCAGGTGTCATTCTATATGGAGGTTCAGCAACAGGTAGGCTATTTCCAGTCTGTATTCTGTGTTCAATAAAAGGAGTAGGTTCTCCCCTGGTTTGAAGTTATTTTCAAATTCTTCCAGCAATGAATTTAATTTATGACGTTGTTCTCTTGTCAAGTGTTTTCCTTCATCATTTCTTAATTGCACGGAATTAGAGGTTTCTGAAATTTCAGCAGACATATCAGGCGAAGTTAATTTTTGCGACATTATTACTTTTGTAGCACTTACGGTTTCAGATGTTTCCTGATAAAATGTATAATGTCTGTGTGGATATTCACTAAAATGCCAAGTGCCATTCTGGATGTTAAGCACAATACCAGCAGCCTGGAGAAAGTCAGTGCCAAGCAATGTTCTATTACCTTTAGCATTTGGTAACGCAATAAATTTCATACGAACTTTCTTTCCTTCTACATTAAGATTCACAACTGTTGTCAAGGCTGGGACATTTCTTTCTTTTCCATCAGCAAGTACCATTGTAATATTTTTCTTTTGAAATTTAAAACCTTTCTCTTTCAATAAACAAAAAATCTCTCTCCTGCAATGGAATTTGATGCACCTGTGTCGGCACAAAAGGCTGCTTTTTCACCACAAACAGTTAAAAAAATTGAGCTAGACAATGAATCTGAAGCTTGTGCGGTATACAATTTTACACCATTAACAACTGTTTTAGCCTCTTCTTTTAATATGTTGCACTTTGGACACTTAGACTGAATGAAACCAGGATTACCACATCCATAGCAATGAACCGAAAATTTTCTTTCTGGCTTGTCTTTACTAAATTTTGGACTTTCATAGTTGGAATATTTTATTTTGTTATGTTCCCTAGAGTTAGGAGGCTTATAGTTTCTTTCTGAAATAGATTTAACATAGTCTTTGAAATTTGGCTTCTTAGCAAAGATAGGTGAATTTTTCTTCATTCCCAGTCTTACATTTTCATAACTGTCAAGCTTTTCTGCAAGTTCTAAAGGATCATTCAGCTCTGACCATTGATCAACAAAATGTTCTCTTACCTCTGGAGGTATTCTTTTCTTTAACTGGTCAGCTATAATTAAGTCTTGCAATTTCTCAAAAGTGATGATATTCAACTCCTTTACCCATCCCTCGAAATACGATTTAATTTCAAAATAGAAGTCTTTCCATGTTACTTCTGTACTTTTTCTATGTTGCGAGAACATCTGCCGAAACCTATCTGATGTAAGGCGAAAACGCTTCAAGAGCATCTCTTTCGCCTTTGAGTAGTCGTTAACATCTTCTTCATTTTCTCTAGCAATTAATTGATTTATTTCGGCTGGCAATGAGCCTATCAAGTACGGCATCCAATTCCTTTCAGGTATATTCACTAATTTTAATTGACGTTCAAAAACTGTCAGGTACAGTCCTATTTCATCCTTATTGGGATTAAATTTTGGGAGAATACGATTCAGATCCCAATTTGTTTTCTCTGCTTCACTGGCTGGAGCTGTGGCAGTGGAGGAAAGTACTTTCTGAGCTTCCACTTGAAGTTTTAAGCGTTGCAATTCATACGCTCTTTCTTTTTCAATGCACAGTTCTTTATCTTTGGCAATTCTTTCGCATTCAGCTTGTTTTTCCTTTTCAAGCCGTTCCTCTATTATATTAGTTAGCATATTTTTCACTAACTCTTCATCATAATCGTTTGATTTGGTTATAATATCTTTCAGTTGAATTACTTTTAGATCATCTGCTACACCTAGCCCCATTTCTATCGCGAGGTTTCTCAAATCTTCTTTTTTCCCTTTCCCAAGGAAGGCCATTTTTGCATGAGTTTATTTTTAAGAGTTCTAAAGTTATTTTGAACTGATTTAAAATACTGATTTTTAAAATATGTGTTTATTTATTTTAGTTAAAACGAAATTTAAACACCATCAGTCTTAAATACTATTATGTGAAAATATAAACATTTTAACTTTAAACATAAGTAAAGTATAACCTATTATTATTTATCCAAATATTTACTGCAAATAAAATGAACTCTTAAATTATTGTAAATAAACCTGAAATATTCATATGATATTCACTGTAATCAAACAAAACCAAAACAAAGCATTTCACAATTCTACCATAAATTTTATTTTCCTTTCATTTATAACTCTTTACTTTCGTTTTATAATTATCAATAATTACTAAATATGTACCTTTGTTTATAAATTATATTTTATCAATACTTTAATACCACATTCAATAATTCAAAATATATTAATTGAGATAACTTAATCATATGCATTCAAAGAATATTTTATATTAAAATAACAAAATGTTTTATTGACTTTTTATATAACTTAAAAGTTCTTCAATTTTCTAGAATATCAATTCTGATACCTTTTACCAAAATATTAATAATAATGTTGTAATCTTAATTTATATCCTTAAATATATACATGGAATACAATATATTTTCATTCTTTATTCAATGAAACCACTTACTAAAAAAATAAAACACAAAGATTCTAAACAGAAAGTGAATGACGAAAAAAAATTAAATAAATAAAAATAGCATTCATAGATATTGAAAGGCTAGACAGTGAGGCGTATATGAAAGCAATAACAACGGTCGTTTGCGGCGCCTTGTTTCGTGTTTTAAATCAAAACAAAAGTATCATCGCATGAAAAATGCACAGTCATCAGACAATTAAATTCTATTAGATACTATATTTTAAACACTATCTCACTGTAAAGAATATATTTTCAACTATTCAGAATTAAGAAATATAATATGAGGAATATAAAATATTCAGAAGTAACAGAGATATTAATTCACGTACACATACTATAATACTTCAAATATAATAATAAAAAAAATATATCTTTTAATTCAATACTCTAATACAAAATATTATTCATTTAATAATATGTGAAACATATCTACCAAATCAAACAAATAATTATACTCGCAAGTAATAATATTGTTCAAAATTCCAGAACATAAAATAATAACACTTTTATAGAACACAACTTATAAAGAAACTTTTTATATAGTTTTATATTCATACGTGCTTAAACATTAACATTTTTGTGCTTAAACGTAACTTAATTTTAATTCTTAGTACAGTATAAAAGCAACTTATCTGGAATTTTCAGATCGCTGAACTCCTCAAACGAACTACAACTACAATCTCGGATGAGATTATACTTCTAATGAATCCATAAAACCCTACACATCAGGAAGTAACCTGTAAAATTTTGAGTTCCCCTCCAACAACAAAATTTAATTCTGGGTAGAATTTTCAAGAGCAAAAAGAAACTCGAACTCGGGTCTCACGTTGGGCTGCCATTTTTTGTAGCGTGTAGCATGTAGCTGGTTTAATAGGAACAAAGAAATAGGTTCCTTAAATAGCTCAAAATATTTTATTACAATTTTAGGTACAATTTGAGCACAACACAGATACACACAGATACTACAAATAATACTAAATAACAACTAAAACATTTAAATTTGAAGAAAAGAAAATAAACATGAGAGTCATATGGACATGTCTCATACCGTCGGTTGTTGGAGAGGGACTGGCTTCTCGTTGACGATGCCATGGGTGGCGCTGCAGATAGAGGGCGCTACACCGCTTGTCAGAAAGCACTAAGTTGCACTTAATGGTTCATGAGATTGAGCGCATGGATGTATCTTTTCTTGTAATGAAAGGTGTTGCCTTATCCAACAACGTTGCATACAATTTTTCATTCATCCTCATATAATTAAAGAAATCTTTATCTTCCGACTGTATTTCTGTAATCAAATTTAGATGTGAAAGAGTTTCACACTAGAGCAACCAATTTTTTTGCCCATTTTTTTATTGTTTGTTTTCTTTTCACCATCATCACAGTCCAAAGCAACAGCCAATAATACTTCTGTGTCTAATGTACTCATGTTACTTAACTTCATATGATAACATTTAATGGCAGATGTTACAAGCAGACAAATGAGTACAACAATAAAAACTAAAAAGACTGGTGAAACACTTCTGCTCGGAAGTTAGCAGCAGCAGCTAGAAAAACTTTCTACCTGAACATTGGTAACACCAATCTTCTCCGAACAATACCGCATGGTGAGCAACACGGCAGATTCACGTTTTTCCCGACGATGTGAACGAACTAGTTTAGAAACCTTTTTCTCTCTGAGATTTTGTGTATTTACAACCTTTTTAGAATATCTTTAATTAGCAATAAAATTTAGTTAGCCCCAATATATGGTGTGCGCTGCCATTATTAAAAACTAATTAATCCGCACCCCATATCTGGTGACCACTACGTGAACACGAACATTCCTCGCCTTACTTGGATTTGGAAGTAACTCCAGCGCCATGAGATCGCATGAGTGAATGTCAGTGCTGATTGGTAATCATTCATAACTTCTAGGATGCAGGTAGGATCTTCCTATAATTTTCTTAAACGTAGCGTTATGTGCTCTTTGGTTGTTCACTGGGGTCAGTTTCTTGGAAAAAGTGTGTATGTATTTTAACGCAAAGTTTTTAGTTAAATTATTATTAGTACATATTTTTCCCCCATGAGCTACATTCCGTTAACTACTCCACAATTTATCAATCCTTTCGCATCGTGCTGGGTTTTTATTATTTGATTTAATGTATTCCATTATATGAATATTCATTGCTTCTTTTATATTTCATAACTAATATTTTTGTGTTTATTGTATTTCTCATTTATATATCTTGGTATTCGAACTTCGTTGGCGAAACTATACGCATTATTGATTTGTATACATTGTAATTGTTTTTCAGCTAAATTTTGACCATGCCTTTACCTGATGATTTTTCCGTTACTCAAAATCCTCCCTCCGAAGACACACCTTCGCAGGTTGCACACGTTTCGGTAAAAATACCACCTTCCTGGAAAACTAACCCTTCCCTGTGGTTTATTAGGTTGAAATCGCAGTTTTTCCTGGCGAATATTACGTCCGATCTAACAAAATTCAATCATGTTGTCTCCTGCTTAGATCCCGATATACTAAATTCGGTACACGACATTTTAGAGAGACCACCTACTACCGAGAAATATAATGCCTTAAAAAAGCGTCTAATTTCTGTTTATTCCGAAAGAGAAACATCTAGAATTCGAACCTTATTGCAGGGAGTAGAACTCGGTAACCAAAGACCCTCCCAATTACTAAATCGCATGCGTTCATTAGCTGGGGATACCGTGGGTGAAGCGCTTTTACGCTCGTTATGGCTCACGAGGCTGCCATATAACACGCAGACTATTTTAGCCGCTTTCAGCGAGGATGATTTGAATAAAATAGCCGCAGTTGCTGACAAAACAAGCGATCTAGCTATCCCTTCGTATGTAAATTCTGTCATCCCTAATTCTCATGATGCTGTCACGACTCGGTTGGAACTCCAAGTAGCACAGTTAACATAACGGGTTAGCGAATTAAGCACCGTCCTGGAACGCAGTTCCCG